>JAYMSW010005331.1:0-10121 GCA_036897725.1 Erodium texanum
TAATAAAACATGCACATGTTTAGATTTCCACCTCAATGGGATACCATGTGTCCATGCTCTATCTGCTATCAGTTATATGAGGTATAACCTTGATGAATACATTAACGATTATTACTCTGTTAACACCTATAAGAAAATCTACTAGGGTTTCATAAAACCTGTGCCTAGTAAGGATTCTTGGCTAACAGATCTAGGGTATCCTATAGTACATCCTCCTATAGTTTACAAGCCTCCTGGTAGACCTAAGATCAGGAGAGTACCCAGTGCTGGTGAGAGAGTTCGGAACCAACATGGTGCAAGCAAAGCAGGGATGGTAATGAAATGTGGAAGGTGCGGTGGCACTGGACACAATGTGAGGTCCTGTAAGGCTACGGACCGTGGCGAGACACCAGCATAGAGGAGGAAGAGGCTTCGAGAAAGTCAGCCAGTAGGAGCAGAAGGATCCAGCACAGAACAACCTAGGCCAGCTAAAAAGGGCACTCACTATTACAGGATCGAAGAAGAGTTCATAGAGATCTAGAAGAGGAGACATGACAAAGTCCAAGAGAGGCTTCAAAAAAAGAGGAATTGCACAGTAGAAGAGGCAAGAAGCAATAAGGAGGATGGCTCAAAACAACCGGGAGAAGCTTCCTACTAGGAGAGCTTCTGAACGTGCTCCTCAAGGTGCTGATGGAGGTATTGCTAAAGGTGTTGCTGGAGGTGCTGTTGGAGGCGCTGCTTAAGGACTGGCACAAGCACATCTTCATGCATTCAGAGAAGCTAACCCAATAAAATTACTGAATTGTTCTTTTCTGTTTTACATACATATGAATTCATACCTGGTTCTCACTTGTTTGTTGGAAAGTACAGTCTGTGCTCACTTCCTTATATACACCGGGAGGCAATAGCTTTATGGAGGAAGCCATGTTCTACCGAGGACCTCATGCATCTGCTTCTCAACCAGCTGGAGGAGCTCATGGATCTAGAGGCAAAGGTAGGGGCACAAGCAGGGGTAGACCAAGAGGAACAAGCAGAGGTAGAGGAGATGGATCTGGAACTAGCAGGAGCTCCTCTCAACCACCTCCTTCTTAGAGAAGGAGTAGTGTTCAAGGAGTTGCCACAAACCTTCCCTTCTAGGGTTTTTTTCCATGGTCCCCACACCCATGTGTTGTGCACTTCAATATGCAATTGATAGCTTTCACTTTTGTTGGTCATGTCATATTAAATGTGTAAAGTTAATGGTAGGTGGACAACTTTGTGGTACAAACAGATTCTCTTGATAATTAACTTTGGTAAAAATGTTTGTGGGAATGTTTTTGTTTATTTTTTTGTGGATGGTAATGAAAGGTGGAATCTTATATTTTTTCAGGTTATGTGTGGGTGAATACAGGTGTGTTATGGATGGTAATAATGATAAACGAGTTTATGCCCAATTTTTTAGAAAGGTCATGCCCTATTTTTCAAAAATTTGATCACCATATCTCACAAACCTCATGCCACATTTTTCACAATGTTCATGAAAATTTTCCCCAAACTTCATGAAAATTTTCTCCAATTGTGATCAACATGAATTTTTTTTTACAGTTCATAACCAATTCATTGATCATTATCCATAGTTCATGCCAAATTTTACCCAAAGTTCATAAGAAATCAAAGTTCATGCAAATTTGGAATTAAACTTCATGACAATTTTTTTTAAAATGATTTCATCATCAATTGAACCACTTGTACTCTAAATAATTTCATTAATGACAATCCCAACCATTACAAAAACTAAGTCTACCCTAACTAACAAAATACAGTTCACCATAACATCCTAACATGAATACTACACTACAAAACACAATTATCACTACTTTCCGCTTAATCCTCTACAGTTCACCAATTCGCATTTCAAATTCCTCGATCATTTTGTAGTTCTCCATTAGCTCCATCTTGTACTTCACAATACAAGCCTCCAATTCTGCCTTCTCTTGAAGAATTTTCAAGTTCTCCTCATCAACGCTCCTAATCGTACTCTCCAAGCTCTTGATTCGTTGATACAAGCCTGGCAACAACCTCTTTCCGAAACTACAAGTCTCAGGATCGATCCACCAGAAAAAATTGCATCTTTTGTTGGTCTGTCCAAAACTAGAAGATTAGCTCAAAAATATACTTCCCCATACAAAATTTGAGAAACATATAAGCTTTCGATGGTTATTCTATGCACTTACCGAATACGTTGCACAACCCATGAATCTCCTCCCAGGATTATCGCTCGTGCAAGAAGTACGCACGGGAGCGTACATACCACAACCACACTTCACGACGTCCTGCTCCATCTTGTCCGCCTCAGCTCTCTCCCTCGCGTCAATTCAGCCTCCTTCAAGTACAGACCTCGTGCACGCTTGAAGCCCTAACTATTTGGGGAAGAACAAAGAGACCAAGCACGATCTATTATCCTTAAGGCGAAGTAAAGATCTGTTATCTTCAAGGGCATTTCGGGATTAAAGTAAAATAACAACCCATGTGACTCGCACGTGATGCATTTTCAGTGTTTTCCGTCACGGAACAACAGACAGTGATACATTTGGAAAGGTTTGTGGGTCGCAAAAACACTTCCAAATGTTTGTACAGTTATGTGAAAGTGAGGTATAAGTTTGTATAGTTTTTTGTAATTAACCCTAAATCAAATTTTAATAGTATAAGAACCTGATTACTCGAACCCCTCAATGAGTTGAGGTATAAAGTACACAACTGAAATAAAATCTCTCATCTTTCAAATGGATTCATTCAAAACCACCAGATTCGTCTGGGAAGTTCATGTTTTTGGGAATAAAAATAAATTAGTCTAATTATGATTTTATAGAGATAATAATACATTTATAATTGAGAATATTTATGAAAATTCTTTTAGAAATAAAATTAATCTATTGAATCCCGGTCTATACACTCAATATTATTCACTTAGATTGGACCTTATGACTTTAGAGAACATGTAGTCATTTACGTTAACAAGTTATGTATTTTATTTTAAATTTATTTATTTTATTTATGGCGCTTACATATAATTGATCAGTACTGATAAAAAATAACTGGCGGATAACGGATAGAGACACAGACAAAACCAGAGCTGCAGCTGCTACTGCTCTCAAGCGCAATCCATGGAGACGAGATTGTTCCTTTCGTCTTGCCCCAACCTCCATATCCCTAATCCTTTGCTCCTCCATTTCTGCACCGCAAGCCTCCATTCCCGATCCTTCCTCGGACCTCTTCGAACCTCTTCACCCGCAGTTGCTTCTCCGTCGCTCCCACGACCTTCTCCGAAACCACTCACCGCCGTGAACTGCACCTTCTCCGATGACTTGGACAGTGAGTTCATCTGATTCTCGCTTTCCCTCTATTTTTGTAATTTCGCTGTATTAGTCGCTCTTGTTTAGTTCGAAGCAGGACGAAATTGGAATTTCGAATTGAGCTCAGTTGAGTACTCAATCTTGTTTGGTTTCGTCTATATCGATAATCGGCTCTTCTGTGCCCTCTTCAGGTCCAGTTGGAAAGTGTGTGAGCTACTGTACCTTTGAAAAGTGTTTGATGATTTATCTGTAGCTTCATAGATTGGGAATGTTAATTTGGTCTTCCACAAACAAGAATTGAATTCAGTTTGCAATGGAGAGGGATGTATAATCTAGTCCGGCTTCTGTAACTTTGTTTTGGTAGTTATTTGTTATGCACATCAAGTGTTTGATGATTATCATTTGTCTATAGGCTTTAGGATTGGGATTTTTTTTAATTTCTCTTCAGTTCCAATTGGAAAATGCATAAGGTAGTTCAACATACTTTTGATTTTTGTAGGTTGGTGGTAACACACAAGTGTTTGATGACTGTTTATAGCTTCGTGGATTGAAAAATATTCCTCTATCTGTCTTAGAATAAGCCTCGTGCGCTACCTCTTTAAGTGGTTATAGCTCACTCAAATTAGCGATGCTATTAGTAATTATTTACATATGTGGCTCCCTCAATAAGAGAAACACTTATGTGGGACATACAATCACGGGAAGTTGACGTTGGCACAAAAAGAAACAAAGGGGTCTAGCTTTTAATTTGGGACAGACGATCTAACTTTTATTATAACTAGTACTACTTCAGAAGGAAATTGTGTATTCTACTAACTTGTTTCCATCCATTTCCTTTTTTTCTTCTTTTAAGAATGGCCACCTGTTCCTGATACTGGTTCCTCTCTTGAACTGAAGGTCAGTTCATGTTTCTTTCTTACTCATAACTCGAAGCCTCTCTTTGATTGTTGCTTCTCAAGAAAGAATGCAAGGAAAAAAGGTTGTCTTAGGAAGAGAGCATAAACTGTAGTTAATTATTGGTTGTTTGTTAATTTATCCTTTTCTTTATTTATAGTGACCAATTGTTATCGTGACCAATTGACTATGCTATGATGATTTTCTACTGTCTTGAACTGCTTAATTTAACTGTTTGGTATTTATTCAGAAGAAAGCAATGCATATGGGTGATGGAATGAAAGGAACGTCTATATTTCTTGTCGGTGAGAATTATGTTACAGTGAGCATTTTGTTTCGACCCCTTAATTGGGTCAATATCAGTTTATATAACAGTATCATATTATTTTAAAGTATAGTGGTTTGTCTGATATAAAGGGATGAAGTCTTACATGAAGAGTGCCACTGGGAAATGTCTAGCAGAAGCGTTAGGATATTATTACTTTGACAGGTAAGAACAGAGACTTGTATTTTGCATTGTGGCAATCTGGTATTGAAATTTGCTTTTTGGTTGGCCCAAATATCAGCGATGAATTGGTTGAGGAAGCTGCCGGGGGTCCGGCTAATGTCAAATTAATGAAGGAGACGGATGAAAAGGCTTATCGAGAGTCTCAGGTGATTGTTATAGATATAAATACAAATGAGCTCAGTTATTATCATGCTCAGATTGTTAGATTAGTTGTCTTGGAAATTTCACTTTCATAACAACAAAACAAGAACACATCATTAATGAAATGCACATTAGTGGGAACCACTAATATTGCACTAGTTTTGGGTGCATACAGTGCAGTAACACACATTTAAAGTGATATTATGTGCAGACTGAAGTGTTGAAGCAATTATCAGCTATAGGTCGGCTTGTGGTCTGTGCTGGGGATGGTGCAGTTGAGACCGCATTTAATCTGTATGGTTACTAATTATATTACATTTTGATTTGCTGCCTATTATTCTTTGGCACGTACTATCTGTTACACTGTCATGGTTATAACTACTTATCTTAATTGTCAAGCACTTCAACATTATAGGACCTTACTGCGAGATGGGATTTCAGTATGGATAGACATACCTCTAGACAGGTTGTCCTCGGGTGTAGTTGAGGAGGATAACGAGGTACAATCTACCAGTCCATGACTAATCTTTCTCTTTGGGTTATAAATAATCTTCAATTGTCTGTGGATTATCCATTAACCACTCTATATGAATGATGAGCAGGTCTTGGCTGGGCTAGTTGCACAACACCAAGCATTAAAAGGCCGCTATGCATCAGCTGATACAACCATTTCACTACAAAGTATATCACTGTGTATTTTATTTACTCCATCTGTAGATTCTCTCTTCCGATTGATGGTAACAACGTGTCTTCTGATGGCAGACGTAGCTGGCAAATTGGGCTATTCTGATCTTGATGAAGTAACTGAAAATGACATGGCTATTGAGGTGAACATGAAATTTTTGTCATTGCTTCATGTTTCTACGTAAAAGTAACTAGTTTAGCGCATTAGTGATTTATTTTAAGCAGACTCGTTCCTTACAGTTCCTTTTCAAAATAATATTCAATTTCAGGTTCTGAATGGGATAGAGAAACTGACTAGAGTAAAGAAACTCATGGAAGAAGCTGCAACACCTTTTTAGCTGCCATGATGGAAGCCAGGTTTGGAACACAACCAACGACTTATATTAAGTTTGAAATAAGCCATGCCCTCAAATTATTTACTGCCCTTTTATTGATGATTAGTATATTGATAGCTTGAAACGACGAAACAATCACTCACTATAATTATGCCTTTTCTTAATCCATCACAGTTTAGTGTAATGAAGTATGTTGTTTCTCGTTATGTAATTAACTGCTTTACTATCACTGAATTTCTTATTTATTACTAATGTTAAGATTATTTTTGTAATAAGCTCTAGTTGGAACCTACTAAGGTAGCTTGACTGGTTTAGACACACTGCTTAGTAAGAGGCCATATGTTTGAATTCTAATATGTCCTCTGTTTGGGGTAGGGTAGGGTGGGGATAAGGTTAGATTAGGATTTACTGCTAAAAAATGCTCAAGTTGGACTAATGGGCTGGGCCAAAATGTAAACAACTATGTGATACAAGTATTCAAAATTGAATATGTGGTATATTTGGAATATTAAAATTGAACAGTCTTATGTTTATGTAAAATGAAAACATTATAAATATTATTTTCAAACAATACACACTCATCATCCTCATGTAATTTGCACATGCGATTAGAGTTCGAAGGTTGCAATTTCGGAGTCAAAGCCTTGAGTAGCCTGGTAAAGTAACCTGGTCGCTAGATTTCTGTAAGGATCACTCTTTCTTTTCTCCTTCAAATAAGCAAGACAGTTCTCAACCTCCGACTTCACTTCCAAATACAGTTCTTGAGCTTTCTCTTTGTCTTTTAATACCATATTCTTCCCTTCAAGACATAAAATGAGAACAGAAGATGTAAAATGAATAAATGATTTTAAGTCCAGGTTCGGTTCCAAGTGAAGGGCTAATTCCTAAACCATGCTAGAAGTGTCTGCATTATGTCTAATTGTTAAAGAATACCAAGCAAGGTCAATAATATACATAGTAGATAGTAGGGATAGTTGCATATTGCTAATCCGTACTATATACCTTATGCATATGACTATCCTTAACTTTAAAACATTATTTACAGCTCCATAACTTTCATTTTTTCTCACGGTCTTAAATGTGATCAATGTACAGTTAATTTTAAAAGTATAAAGTCTAAAATGCGCTTCATTGTTCATTATATCATCAAAATTTTCCACTCATTGTGATGAAAAGCGAGGGGCATTTTAGACTTTTTACTTTCAAAATTAACTGTGTGTTGATCATATTTAATACCGTGAGAAAAGATGGAAGTTGGGAAGTTGTAAATGACGTTTTGAAGTTGAGAATTGTTATGTGCAAAAGGCGAATGGTTTGGACTAGTTATCTGCCATCATCCCTAGATACTACTCTGCATAGTAGGTCATGAGTCTAGTGTGTATATCAACTCTTCTTTACCCTCGTAATAATCCAATGTGGGATCAAATGGATTTACAGTGCAATATCGGAGACGTACCTTGAGTCTCAATTGGCTTCCCAAAGTAGTAATATAACCTGCCAGGAAGTTTCGGTAGAATCCCTGGAAGGTGTAACTCTTGGTTTGCCAATTCCCCGGTAGCATTGGTCCTGTCACCGCAAGATTGGGTTAAATTGTAAAAATAGGAAAAGGAACAAAAACAAATTGCACGTAGAGTTATCTGTTTGGGAGTAGACGTCGGGGAGTTGTTAGATTAGAAATTGCCAATAAAAAATACACATATAAGATATACAAGAAGTTAAAATACCTCAAACTTTGTAACCTCGTTTGTCAATTCTTCTATTTGATTCTTGAAGTAAGGTATCTTCATCATGTCATCATAGTCAAATACAACCTAGAAAGGTTTAAATCACAATGCTGAGCATTAGATAACAATTTCCTTGCTAGAGATCTCTAGGATTCAGAATATCTTGGAGGTTAAAGCAAACCAAAAGGGCTAGTAATTGTTTCAAGCTTACTTCACCAAAATCATCTTCTCCAACGACACCAAAAGGTACAACCTTAGCTCCGAATCTGGCTGCCATCCTCACAAACTCTGATTTCTCCGGCCAGAATAACTTGTACTCTTCACCTTGAAACCTTTAATCCGTGAACATTTTAGCAATAATTTCCAACAGCTGGTAGATAAGTCTACTCTTCCGATGCTACCTTCCGACGAAGAGCCTCACGAGCTCCAGCACATGACTCTTTGAAGACAAGAGCTTGAATAAATTAGTTGCCGAGACAGGAACCATACCCAAAGTTCTCAGTGTGTGGAATAATGGCAAGTCAGGCAAAAGCCCGTCCTTTACTTTCGTAAATATCAAGGGATGTGCCAACCCTCTAACAATGATGTTCCTTCAAATCAAAAGTTCTGTCATCAATGGAACCAACTCCATTCCCAGTAGAGCGTGATATCCAACTAACAAGACTGGCCCTTCGGTAGGAATACCCTCAAGGCCTTTCACAACCTTCCCACTCTCCAAAGTTGAGAGCATTACAGGGCCAGCAGCCAAATACAGCCATCTAGCAGAACATGATGATTGTGAATAAATTTTTACTGAAAACTACAATTCATTTTATTTGATTCATTGTGACAAATGAATGCATCACGAACCTGTATGAGTCATGTATTTTTTTGGTTTCAGAAGGGGTCAGGGGCACATAATCTGTAATGTAATCAATATACTTTGAGCGACGGTAGAAAGATGCACCTTTTATCATAGTAACCAAATCAACATCCCCATCCTGCCACACATAAGCAAGATCAAGTTTGAAATGCAAACTAGAGAGAGTAATGAGAGAAAGAGAGAGATTATCCTACCAAGAATAGGAAATGACCAATGTGGTTGAATTTTCGGAGTTCACATTTTGGCAGGGTACGATGAAGCCTTTTGGATTCCACTTGACTAGGTAAGAACTGATCCCTTCCACTGAGATAGGCAGAGAGATGAAACCATGCCCATAATCCAGGACAATGCAACGGCTTAACTATTGCACAAAAACTTTATACAGCTTTTGGAGGCGTTTGAGATGAAATGTACACATTATCATCCAGTCAAGTTGGTTTCATTGAATGATATAAATAGATATAGAGAGAGGGGAAGATTCCAGTCCAAACCCCTTCTGGACCGTTAGAAACTATTGTTGTTGTAGAGTTATTCACATTTTATAAGTTGTGTTGGAAATGTAAAAAATAGCGTTTGAAACTTATTTCACATTTTGTTGGAAACAATACTCACAATAATTTCCAACAGAACGCACAATAGTTTTCAACAGTTTCCAACACAATAGTTCATAACAGTTCGCAGTTTGCTCCATAAAGAGAGTTTATACTTCAGCCTTGGTCTATATATATAGATTGTAACAGTTGCTGAAGTGAATTAACAGAAATGAAAAGAGTAAGGACCTTGATAGTGTAAGTGTTTGAGCATTTACAGCATGGAGGCGCGAATTAGCATATGCAGAAGCTTCTTTAAGCAACTTCAGCTTCCAGAGAAGTGCTTGTTTAGGCAAAGTACCAGCCAGGACCTGTGAAACCGAAAAGCACATCCCAAGAGTTCAAAGGACATATTTTGACTGATGCTTCAACAAGTTCTTTGCATAGCATAGTTCACGTCGCCGTTGAATCTTACAGAGAGGTAGGATGAAATCGCAGCAAGATCCTGCGACAGCTCTACGACTGTTTTCTGAAGAGAAAGTCCCTTGATCGTTGTGGCCCTTGCCGTCCCCAAAGACTGGCCTATTTTTATGCAGTAGAATTGTTGTAAAGAGAGCTGTAGCTAAAGTAAAGAACGGTACTCAATTACAGAAATAGCTAGTGAGCAATGGAATAAATACCTGCCAATGCTGGCATGATGCTCAACACATAAGGAAGGCTTGGACGAGCCTGATCAGGCATGGCCTCCAGCAAAGGTAATAGAGGCTCAAGCAGAGACTGGTTGAAAGAGCTACGCATAAAGAACCACACATTTTAGATACCAACACTTACAGTATTGCTTTTGCTTGCTCCTCTTCAGGTTGGTACTGGTATTCTTATCGGAGCATCATCCAAGTTCAGTGTTTTTTTCTACTCTAATTCCTAACTTTTCTTTTGGCTCTCTTTACTACTTCCTTATGTCACTTTCGTTTTTCCTCCGGAAAGACCTCAAGCTGGGCTTGTCGTAAGTGTTGGTATCTAAAATGTTTCTCTCTCCCGTCGTCACCATTTCCATCGCCTGCTCACAGTAGTCCCTCAGTCCCCTCTTCTCCGATTCCTCCAGCTCCTTCAACCAGTTCTTAACTATCCTCTC
>JAYMSW010005332.1:0-10121 GCA_036897725.1 Erodium texanum
CCAAGTCTTTATCTTAACAAGACACCCCCACATTTGAAGGAATTATAGGAATGTTCCCTTCCTTTCCGTTACTTATGTGACGTCTTGTCTATTTTCTCATGGGGCACCTTATTCAAAAGGTGATTGGCTGACAGGGTAGCTAATCATTCCTTTCGATATCCAATTAACATCAATAAGGAATACGATCCAAAACCAACCTTTTTTGTTCGCACTCTCTCTGCCATTATAAGAATCTTAAGCTCATCAAGACTTTTGTTTACATATAAATAAAAGAACAAAACCAACGCATAAGGTAAAGTGTAGTTTAATGGCATTAAGTCCCATAATCCTATTAACTAAGATTAATGTGATTCAAAGCCATTAAAACAAAAGTTACAAAATGAAAATAAATCAAATATATTTAATTATTTAAAGAATTTTCCAATAAGTACCTCATCATTCTCCCTACAATGAGAATGTATAGAACTATTGATGTACTTGTGCTATCATTATGACAAAAATTGAAAAGAGAGGAAATTGTATCATGAAAGAAGCAGTTTTGAACATTTCACATCTAAGAAACTGCCTTGCACTATCAAGATGCAAGCATATGACAACATTTACAATTTGAAGGTCACACAGTATAGTTTGCCACCGGAAATGAAATGTAACAACTCAGAGACTCACAAATGCAAAGAATCACTAGAGAATCATACGTTAATCTAATGGATTGTTGATTGTTATTATACACTTCTTTTACCTCTTTTCTTTTCTGTATCACTATCATTCCTATTGTTTGTTCCCAGAGTATCTAAGTACTAAATCTTAACATTAATTGATGTTAAAACAAATTCTAACTACATGCATACTATAGACTCTGCAATATCATCTAAATATTCCTCAACAGTAGTGATGTTTTTCTCGACTAGTTGTGATTTGGGACAACTTCTTCGATTTCATTACCCTCTTCTCCTCCGTTACCGCCTATCTGTCTTATCGCTCCTCCCTCACGCCTCCTTCTCCTCCTCTCTCACCAACCACTTCCCTCCCTCCGTCGCCGACGTCCTCTGTTACCATGTTCTTCAATTCCCAACAACTTGTCGCCACTCTCCTTCAACCCACTAGCTGTGTCACCGTGATCTTCGATTCCGTCAATTTGTATTTTAACAAAATGTTTGTATTAGAACCTAAACTATAGATTAAAAGAAATAAACCATACAAAGATATCTTTGTTCATATTCGCTAGATAGTTATGGTAGCATTATTAATTTGGGTGAAATTTTTTAAAACACACTTAATCCAATAAAAAATGCGACAAATTTGATATATTTAATCTCTTTATTTTTATTTTATACATATAATAAAAATTTGCTATAACATTGTAAAAACTTGCCTTCAATTATTAGTATATAAAAGGACTCCGATATGAATTTACGCCTAGATATTTCTACACCTTTATTTTTAATTATACTTTCCATTAGAATAAAGTTGGTCCCATAGAACAAAATGTCATAAAACGACCTTGTTTATATTTCAATTTAGGCCTAAAAAATATCAGAACCGGTGTGACACAAAATAGTACAGAAGAAGCAGGATATTTAAGTGAAGATTGGTTAGTTGAGAAGATAATGGTGTTTTTGACTTTTCAAACTGCATTTGCAATTTTTCACCCGTCAAAGTTGGTATAATTTAGAGAAAATATTAAAAGGGTGGTGATGTTAGATAATTGACAAATAATAAGTGCTACTAAAGAAAGATTGTTGACATTTAGTCCCTCACATTTAAAACAAGTTTTTTTTATCAGTAGCTAGTCTGGTTGTCCTACATTTCCGCTTTCGATGAGTGCTCGAGTGGTTGGTGGAATTGTGATTGCTTGTATTTAGTTTTGTTGTTTGTCGGTTATTATTATTAGTTAATATTTGTATCAGCTTGGTCTAGTCCTAGTCTGTAAGCGTTTTCTGGATGTTGCTCCCAACTGTGTCTGGATTTGTTAGCTTCGTTTTCATAGCAATCTAGGCCCTTGCATGGTCTATTTGAGGGTGATTGCCCGATTCGATCACCTGTTGTCATATATATCTTCAAGAGATATATAATATTGTGGTAATCTTGTAATGAAAAAAAAAAAACATTTTTTTCCTAACCATTTTGGTAAGGATTGTAAATGTTAGAAATCACATCTATTTTGAATATTGAACTTTGTATATTCAGTATATTCTACGTTAGAAATCCCAACGAGACGCGTCGCCTCCGGATAGAGACGGCCCTCTCCCTTTAGACGAAAGCTTCAGTTGTGGATTCGTCGCTGTCAAAGGCTTGAGTTATGGATTGCTTTGCAAACCAATATCCGAGTCGCAAATCACTTGAAACTGGTATTTTATCTAAATTCAAATGTACAGTGCAATATGCAATTTTCTGTCAACTAAATTGTTACAAATTCATCTAAAATGAGCTAATTGATATCATTTTGTATAGAATTAGTCATCTAACATAATGACCCCAGCCTCTTGCTCTCCACTTCCATCAGACTCCACATTCCTTTCTTCCATTTCCACATCATCTCCACTTGCCTCTGCCACGCAAGGCTCCGTCTGAGGGGGTCCAGAAGATGAAGGTGATTTGCTCCTTTCGTCAACAACAGCAGCTGATTTACTGACTTCGTTCATCTCCACTTCAGCCACGGCTTTGGTTTCCTGCAACTCAGCCTGAGTCTGCTGTGAACTAAAAGTGTTGTGCAGCGGAGGGGAGAGAATTCTGTTTACGTCTTGAGAAATGGCTTCTAATGGAAGAAGGTTCTTCCTCAACTTCTGACTCGCTGGTTGGTTGCCCAATGCTTCAGGAATATTTGCGCCCACTAACCGGCACATCTGCCAGAAATATAAAATAAAATGTTGATTAGCTTGGTTCTACTCACTAACTCCTTTCTTGTAATTACATGGACTAAAAGCATGAAAAGATATTGAATAGGGTTGAACATCTTTTTCAGGTCTTGATATTTTTAAATACGTACTTTTCTACCTTACGTTGTATAGTATAGTATAGTATATTTCACTTCATACGTGATAACAGAAGTTTTCACAAAACAATTCACCTTATTATAAAGCTCCACCAACTCCATACGATCAGGGTTGTTATCACAAGCTGCTGCAGAAATTTCTCCAGGACCTGCATAAATGGAAAATTAATGACCAGCAAATTGATAATAGGGCATGCAGCAATCACATAATCTTGAGGTTAACTGATCATAAGATACACATCAGCAGATGTAAATCCACAGATAATAACACAAAAATAGGAAAATCTTGTATGAACACCCCCGGAAAGCACTGGTAAAGAACTTTGAATCTGCCAGAGCAAAGTTCAAGAGATATCAGAACACTTGCCTATTATTTCCATTTGAGGCAACTGAGCGTCTATCTCCCCATTGCTTGGACTTGGTACATCTGTGCCCTTAGGTTCAGTTTCAGGCTCTTCACTTGCTCTCATTTCACCCTGAGATCAGTTAGAGTAGGATGAGAATTTATGAGACTGTCATTTATAAGCAAACTTAACACATATATTTATATACTTCATACTAGTTGGTTACTTATTATTTAATATCATACCCATATCCACTTTTATGTATGTGGACCCTAATATCCAAATAATTAACGTAATCCATATCATAATTAGCAGGCTCAGTTATAGACTGTTACAACACTCAATCTGAAGAGTAATATTTTTTAACATTATAACCAAGAGAGCTAGATAAAGAAAGAAATGTTAGACTTAACAAATATGCGGAAACATATGGTTAAGACAGATTACCAATTATGGATAAAAACAAATGCTAAGAACTTAATCAAAACAAGTGCATATGTCGTGAAAATACGAAATTCACCGAAAAATGGACTTATTGGCAATTTATGTCAAAAGCATTTGACACTTGAATCTAATTCTCAGGCCAATTCCATATGCTAGTTGGGTATGCTTATAAGAACATAAAATGTGGTTCAATCAGCTAATCATGTTAGATTCCATCAGAATATTACTTTTTATTCAAAAGTCAAACGTAATTGGACAGAACGCAAACACATAACTATATAATAGGGAGCTAAAATGCCATGCAATAGAACTTACAAAGTATTCCTTCTGGTACTCTGCATTAAGCCCTTTCTCCAAGAGAAGTACCCTCTTCTTGATATACTCAACCTGTCTCCTCTGCATATCTCTAAAATGATACATGACAGAAGAATCTGGATATATCTGTCCTTGGCTAGCTAGTGTAGTAGCATCACCAGCCATATCCTTCCCACTACCATTTCCAGGATACTGATGATTACCAGCAGCAGCTTCTACAGTAGCTGCAGTAGTACTGTTTTGGGGTTGAGAGACAGCTTGTCCTGCAACGGGTAGATTTATGATGACAAGATTCAATTCCTGACAAATTAACTCTTGTATCCTTAACTCCTTGTCGTCAACAATAGCTTGCCATCTTCCATACCCATGCCTAGGATTCAGAAAAGAGCGAAATAAGTAGAAAAATTAGGAACTTAATAGCCCAAACTTCTAGAGGAGCGAGCTCCAGTCCCATGACAGAACAAAATGCAACAGCACCACCACCAAAGTCAGCTCAGTCAGGTGAACATTTAGCATGCCAAAAACACTGAAGAATTTGCAATTAGCCTTCAACCATGGTTTAAGCATGCCAAAAACATTGAAGAAACAGATTTATTATTAATTGTCCCATTTATTTGCAAAAATCAAGCATCCAAATTTTATTGTTTCATTTGCTACCCTTTACTTCCATGAGCTCTCACTAACTAAAACGAAAAGTGGCTTCTCTCCTTAACAAAGTTAACTGCTTTGCGGATCTAAACAAAAATGGAAAGTAGACATTTATTTTTGCTCACCCATTTTAGGAACGCAAGATACTTTCTGTGACAGAGAGAGTGTATAATTAATAACAAAAATAAATAGACTAAAAGGGAATACAAACTTTAGCACAGCACGAAGCAACAACAAATCATGCTCCTCCTTCCAGAATTTTCCTCCCTTCAGCCCTGGATAGCGATGTACAATGTCATTGGTGAAAAGTGGGGTGCTGAGCTTTCCTGATGAAGACTTCACCTAAATATTTTGGGGGAAAAGATATAACATGGTAATTAGTATGTGCATATGTGGAAGACAACGTGCTCACTGTAATAACACAAGGAGACATCTAGTGCAAGACGAATGGAAACAATAGAACCAATCACACTCCACATGGAACTAATTAACTTGAAGCAAGGTAATCCAGAAAGCATACACCAAATGAGTCCAACTCCATACTAAATGACTAAAGGCTTTATAACTGACCACACTCCAGATTCTGAAAAGACACTGTAATCAAGAGGTACTAATTAACACAACCAGTTAAGATGCCTCAGTATATTCTGACAACTTTGATTTTGTAGGAAATCCTAAGTATGCTTCCACAAAACAAGAACTGTTAAATAAAAATAGAGATATTCACATAAACGATTATTTGCTTAGTATCCTTCATATGAGATTTCCTTCCAAAAAAATATCCTTCACATGAGATTGGAGGATGAACAGAAAATTAGACAATAATCATGAAAGAACTTACTTTGTCCCTTATCAAGAGCAGGGTTGCAATTCTAACAAGGACATCCTGTATTCTAAGGCCTTCTTTGGGAACGCCATCTGCATTCAAACCAGTTTGGCGATGAAGTATTGGCAATACAGCAAAAAAAATGAGTAGCAAAATAGAATAACTCTTCTGCAAAGGAGGGTAAGAAAGGAACACACCTGAAAAGGTTGGCGAGTCAGTTATATCTTCAGAAATGTGCATCAAGAAAAGTTTCCCATATCTGGTATAAAAAAAATAGCATACATCAAACCAACAGATGCATACAATCTAGTTAACTACAGGCGGAAGGGAAAGCATGCACAAACTAGTAATCCTAGAAAACATGTCCCTGAATGTTACAAAAGCAATAATATCAAACATAACCAAAAGATTTGGCCAACAGTCCTAAAAATTCAGTAACAAAAACGTCATTGTACACTTACTCATGAATCTCTTCAAAAGTCTTCTGCTTCATACGAGCTGTAAACTCTTTCCAGTCAAATTCCCCAACCCCGAACCTAGAATATAGACGAAAAAATCTTAGCACAATAAAAAAATTAAAATATAATGTAAACGAATCTGCACACTGTACACCAAATAAACTGGTTAAATGGCAGATAGAGAAGCACAAATATATGGAAACAAATAAAGCAACAAAAAATTGAAAATCTAAGAGCAAACCTCATCAAAATCTGTACAAAAGCAGCCCTCTGATTTTGATTGAAACCAAGTACACGGAATGATCTCCCTTCACCTTCCATCAAAGGAAGGGGCTCCGTACTATCCACTGCAAAAAAAGATTTTTCAAAAAAGAGCTAATATGAGCAAAATGTGATTACCACTTCTTGTCTTAGCATATGAAAACACTGAGAGGTAGACAAAGAATACCGCGAGATTTCTTTTTTTGAGGCCTTTTGCCAGATAGAGCACCTGTGCCAGATGAATTTGTCTCACCGTCGGTCAAAACTGCTTCATAGTTATCATCTTCCCCATCAGAACTAACATCTTCCAGACCAGCAAGGTCATCTTCTTCAACAGATACCATCTGAAAAAAGATTCAATAGCTCAGGTTAAGCATACTTCCTGAATATCTTAACCCGGGTACAAGAATAAATGATAGAGTATAAAGATAAGTACACGAAAATAGATGAGAACATTCTGAACAATGTTGTTTTGGTGGGGGTAGATATAGTAATAGTAGAATTTAAGAAAACGAAACTATGGGAACTAAGTCTTGCCACTATGGTGAAGTTACTTTTTTTATTACTTAAAGAACCATCTTGCAATACCTGTTTACGGCTCCGCTTTCCTTTTCCCAAGGCATTGAACTCTTCCACCTTGTGTTCTTCAAATCTGTCTTTTAACAACTCTTCCCAGTAACTCGTTCTCTCTGGATTGCTGTTTATGGAAGCTTTCTCCATGGCTATCCTTTGGGCTTCTCGTTCACGCTCTGCCACAGCCTCGGCTTCATCTATATATTCAAAATTGGCCACCTATAGCATACAGCAACCATTTCATAATCATTAGAAGATAGTACAAGGAAATAACAAGATGAAGCAAACATCAGAATAAAATTCAACAAAGAACTATAACAGAGTCGGCCAAGAGCATAGTTACCCAAAAATGACATTCTTGCCATTTGATTTGGTTCAAATTGCAAATCTACAAGTGAATCTATAATACGAAAGAATGATCTGGAGCACGAATCAATGAACCACTCTGATTCTCAATTTATCATGGACTCAGAATCAAATCTAGTTTCAATTTACATTTCCAAGACATAGAACCTTAAAATTTTCAATTTGAGAAAATGGTATATAAAATTAACGATAAAGATCTCAATTGAAAAATATACTCAAGAGGAACAAAGCCAGTGAGCAACCCATCAATTTCTCTTTCCAATATGCAAATCCAGATAGCATCAACAGGCATCAGAAAATTTTGACCTGCATAGCTATCTAATGACTGAAAGCTAGATCTTATAACTTACATATATTATGCAAATCTAGATAGCATTAACAGGCATCAGTTTGTTACTTATTTCAAATGTGTATAACATAATAAGTGGACATGAAAATCATACTCCAGAAAAATAATTAAGCAATCATAAATCTCATGAAAGCAGTGTACAGAAAATGTACTTGCATCAGACGAGTGAGGTACCTTAAAAGCTTTCAAAAATCCATCTTCCTCCTCATCCTCGGATGCTGCGTCCTCATCTCCAACTCGGTCACGGTCAAGTAACCTAGAAAGGGAACATACTATATTCAGGCTATTGAGCAAGAACATTTAATACTTAAGGACTGGGAGAACCATAAACTAAACTTGCCTGTCTATTGCGGCATCATCATAATGAATCTGGCGGGATTTTACAGCTTCATCATCCTCCTCAGCAAACAGCTCCTTTGATCCATATCTGATGATGTCATCCAACTCTTCCTAAAATAAATAGAAATTCAAATTCACATCAAGCTTCAATATTATTAGTTGAATAATGGTTCTTCCGTATATACACCTATACAACTCAGACTGAATTTTGAGTTGCAATCTAATGAGCATAAACTGCAGCATGCATACAAATCATAGACAAAGCACTGCCATCATCCAAGAAACCAAGCAGTGGATGTAAATATTATATAGCAACTCACAGACAGAGAACAACTGTGCTAAATGAGAGATGAAAAGAAACACAGGAAGTTAGGAATAAGTGTTGTTTAGGTTTAACTATAACAGAAATGCAGTTTAGAAAAGTATTAAAAACAACCGCTGCAAATATTTCATATATTTTTAGGAGTGAATTTTATACTGCAGGACTTGAACCCTGGCCACCAGGCTCGACCACACATATAGTAAATACCAGTGTAGATGTGGATGCGAATATATTTAGTAATTCAGCCAATGATCAATTACAAGAATTAGTTAATTCCTTCAAATAATGCTGAATGGAAAATACCCAACAATGAAACCCCAGATTAAAAGTTGTGCGGTTGTGACATAAGACAGTAAATGTACTCAGCAAATAAAAGAAAGCAAAATAGAAATGAAGTACAATAGTAAAATTAACAAGCTAAATTAAGTCTTTAATTAAATAAACCAACACATTAGTAACAAACTATAAGAAAGAGCAAATTTAATACTGCACGATATAACACAAGAGTACAATAATAACACACATTTAGATGGGCAGGTAAAAGGGTCCAATAAATAAAGGGACATGCCGCAAACAAGTTCGTAGACAAGAATATCTAACTACGTCATTCACCTGCATAATTAGATTTCTTTACCAATATTGTATACGCCTAACAAAGTGTAATTTTAAAGAGTCAAATGTGCACCTGGTTTATGTTTTGGGCCTTTAGCCTCCCTACAACTAAATGCTCTAAAACCATTTTCTTTTTGGTCATCTGCATCATCCTTTCTTCAATGGTTCCTCGTGTCACCAGCCTGTAAATCAACACCTGCAACACCGGAGTAATTTGCTCCAATTAAGACTATCAACAAGGAAAAAACAATCTGCCTGGGCATACAGATGAAAGTTTAACCTTGTTGGTTTGTCCAAGACGATGAGCTCTGGCCATTGCTTGTAGATCTGCGTGGGGATTCCAGTCACTACAGAAGGACAATGTTATCATCAGCAAAATCCTTTTTTTTTAGAAGAAAGTCTGAGCATAATAGTGAAAAAATAAAGGAGGGTTATTACTCCTGGCTTTTGGTGCACATGTACTTGGTTTATACTACACAAGTACACAGCACCCCTATACTATGTAATCCATTTGCTCAAATGGATTAACTGTGATATTAATGCACGCAATTTCAACTTTCCTAGATGTCATGATGCAACAACCAGAAGTAAAACTTCACCTGTCATATATAATAACTGTGTCAGCAGTTGCTAGGTTAATGCCCAAGCCTCCAGCTCTTGTAGAGAGCAGAAAACAAAATCTAGAAGAATTTTTGGCATTGAATCTATCTATTCGTATCTGCCTTTCTGCTCCACCAACCTTGCCGTCTATCCGTTCATACTGCCATTCCTGAAAATCAATTAAATGACTAGTTAAATTACCTATAAACATCAGCAATCCGTCAACTTATCATCCCAGAAAAAATGCATTAAAGAACATACACAATACATGCCTTATAGGAACAATAATCTTCTAGCAAGTCAAGCATGTGCTGAAATTGAGAATAGATGAGAACTCTATGTCCTTGCTCTTTGAGTTTCACCATCAATTTGTCCAACAGTTGCAATTTTCCAGAAGACTCCACAAGTTGTCTATAAAAGCCATACAAGTGAAGAAGAGTCAGAAAACAATTGAATTGATAACCAAATATAATAGTTTCTCACAGTTATGAAAATATAATAGAAGCTTTCTAAAGCAACACGAAACTTGCAGACAAATTAACAACTCAAAATCAGTCCTCCTAGAAAGACAAATGTCTGGAAATATCACGTATTAAGACATTTATATGTACTTGTAGGCTTCCTTTGCATCTTCAATATCTGGTTCAACTCCTTCCAACATATAAGCATGAC
>JAYMSW010005333.1:0-10121 GCA_036897725.1 Erodium texanum
CTCTATTTGTTAGTTTCCTTATAGGTTTGTACAGGTTGGGGAGAATCAATTGATTCCGCTGCTCACAGGTTTTTCTGTCATTATCGAATTTTCTCCCCATCATTAATTACGAGGTAGGTGAGGATGACATGAAGACTAGGACATTCATCCAAATGTATAAAAGCACCTAGAGTGATGTTCGCTTATTTGGAATTATTTGTCTATTTTTTAATCCCGAAATATTACATTTTTATTGTATTTATTATAATCGCTCGCTTATTCTAATATATGTCACGAGAACTCACTGATTTAATCAGAAATATTAATTAGAATCAATACCTAAAAACATGTGTCACAGCTTGATTGGCTGCGGCTTCAATCATCAGGAAGAATCGGAGATGACATGAATGGCTTGACGATCAACGAGCTCTGCAATGAGAATCGGTGGGCACTCGTTCGATGCAGATGTCGATTTACTTAAATCGGTCGAGCTATTATTCACCAAACAAATCCGCACCATTTGAGGTGTTCTAATACTAATGGCTGCTAATATGATACACATTATGCAAATATCTTCTCGTTGTGTCAATGTTGAGTACCAAACAATTGCTTAACCAACAATTTGCTCTGAATAGAGGATTGAATAACATTGATGTCATGGTGTGCTGATATGATAGAGCCACAAGAAGAGAGCAAAGATCCATCCGGCTGTTCTAGGAAGTAAGAACATAGAAGAGAAGATACAGATTCTGCAATTCAGCATCTACCCTTTTCAGACTGAGAACCATTCTACAAAACCCAGTTGCTTATTTCTCTATAAAACTGAAAATAAAATATAAAGTTGTGATCTTTAGACTTGGGGAGTCCATTGTCATTGGAAGAGGAAAGAAACCAGAGACAGATCTCAATTTTAGTATAAAAAAGAAGGTAATGTTGATGTTTTGAGGAAGGTAATTAATCTTTTCTCAAAGTGGGAAAAGGTTGTTTGCATTCCCATTGACAATGACTTTGCATTTACTTATGAAAATTTGATTTCCAATAATTCCAGAGGAAATGGCTGTGTTTGTGCCAACAGATGAGCATTGCAACGCGTTTCATGATGTAGAGCTTGGCGACATTTCTTGCCCCTGGAGCATGATGACGAGGTCTTGTGCGAGCGGCTCCGTGGCAGAGGAGACTTGTTATTTGAAGAAGAAGAGATCTTTGTTGAAGAGCAAAAGATTGGGAACATTGTTGGGAAGCTTCTCATATCGATGCCGATTTTGGTGATGATGAACAACAAACAGAGCTTTTCTTCCTTGATGATTTCCGCTTTCTCCATATAGTAGCTAACAAATCCTCTGTTTCGTCGTATTTACCGTGTATATATTAGAGTTAATGACGTCTAACTATCATTAATTTAACGGTTTTTTCACTTGACTATACCCGATATATTTTTTGATTACGCGACTCCCTTAAGTTTCCAAAATTTTCACTGTTAACATTTCCGTTAAAAACTTAATAGAAAACCAGTCATGTGATCTACACATGTCTGATAAAATTTTCTAATTACTCCCTCAATTAAATATCATTTCCTCTTTTATTAAAAAAAAATGAACAAGGGACGACCCTTAAAACCTTCCCACACTCTCCCCATCCGCACATCGATTCTCCACGGCTCCCAAGCGAGATATGGTGGCGACGATAAGCTTTTGGGGACGTCGTGAGACCTAAGACGGCGGCGATGGCAAAACGCCATGGTCGGCGATCCGCTGAGCTCCAAGACTCGCAGTCCTCCATGGTCGCCGATTTGCTGAGCTCCGAGACCTAGTCTGTCATGATCTCCGACTTGTTTCGCCTTGATCTACTCCGCTCCAAGACGCTCAAGTTTCGATCTGTTCTTGTGCTTGTGGATTGCAAAGTTTGAGGGAGGGTTCATTTGTGGTAAGTTTGAGACCAACAACAGCATATAACAGATCGAGAGTCGATATCGGTGTGGAAGAACAAGTCGAGGTCTAAGGGTATAGGGGTATTCGGGGTTTGACCAGGTTCGATTATATTTGGAGTGAGTTTAAGGTTTGACCATATTTAGGATTTGACTGTAGTCAAGGGTTGACTGATTTAGTATCTGATGATAATTTTAGGGTTTGAATTGTAATTCAAAGCTTGAGTGTAGATAGAAGGTTTAACCGGTTTTAAGGTTTGATGGTAGGTTTGATAGTAGGTTAAGGTTTAACCATTGTAATTTAAAGCTTAATTGTTTAGTTTAAGGTTTGATTATAATCATGTTGACTGATTTTAGAGTTTGACTGTTTTAATATTTGACTTTTTAAAAATTTGAAAACTTATTAAATGTATTTTTATCTTTTTATAATTTATGTAAAAAATTTAAAAATTTTGAAACTTATGCTAATTGTACAGTATAAAATATATAGGATATAATCATATAAAATAACCGTTAAATATAAAGATAATAAGAGTAATTAACCTCATATATTATATATTTTTGATGTGCTTTGTCGCGCTGCCCGTGTGGCTCAATTGACTTTTTTTCCAAAATAAATCAATTATTAACTTGCAAGTTGCGAACCTGTTTTTTCTTTGTACCTTTTACAAACATGTTTTGTATGAAGTCCTAATATCTTAATCATTTTATTTTCTACTAACACGATAATGCGCGTTTTAGGTTTGAAGGAGGGAACCAAGCAATTGAAACACGAAGTGACTTATCTCTTATTAAGAGGAAAGAATTCGGGTCGTTGATGATAGTGAGACCAGCTAGAAAGCGAAACCAACTTAAAGCTGACGATTGTTTTGAAGGTATTGCCGACCCCTTCTCTAATGAATAGAGAGAAAAAAATTTGGTTTGACAAGAATATACGAAATATTTTTGGATGTGTCACACCTCAATTGGTTTAACAGACTTTTTCTTACAGATTCATGTCGAGAGCTAATGTCAATGCCATCTCCCTGATCTTATAGCATCTGCCAACTCCATCTCCCTAAGGAATCATATTCGGATAGTAAGTAATTTTTCATTAACACTTCCTATGGATCAGGCCTACAAACAAATACCAAGAAGATGGCATATATATAATATAAGGTGAGAGACATTTGTACAAGAAAAATCAAGTAATTAATGTCTCCGCCGCCTCGATCTGTATGGTCATCTGAAACAAACCTACACCGATTTACAAGCTGACCTACAGTCATACTCATGGCTTCTCTTCAAAAAAATATGAAGACACAGCTTCACCAAAAATAAGAAAGCCACCGCTGCATAATATCAACAACATTAATTAAGCGCAGGCTTGCCTCCTAGGAGCCGCCTTAAACAGCAGCTCCAGCTCATGCTCCGCCGCCTCAAAATATCCCTGCTTCGGCGCCTCCTTCCTCTTGCTTTTCCCCAAGTAAAACGGCTTCTTCCTCGGCGGCGGAGGTGGCTTCGACGCAGCCGGAATCCGGTATTCTGTGCGTTCCGGCGTTCTGAAACCTTCCTCCTCTTTCTCCTCAGACCAAGCTTCTCTCTCCATCTTCACTAATTGTTTCGTTTTACTTGATACAGAGCGGTTTCTGGTTCGACTATATATAACTATTTGTTTAATAATTAATTTCAAACGACTGGTAGTATGAAGCTTGTTCTGGAAGTTGCGGTGATTTTGTGGTCCAGATGGTTACACGTAAGCGAAGTTTGAGATCTACGTGTCAATATTCGGTGGAACATTCGTGTACGTGGTGGGCAAGTGTTGGCGCGCCCAACACTATGTTGGAGAAGACGCGGGAAACCTCTCTTTTCCTATGTTTCATTATTTTGAAATTGCTGTTTTTGGTTTTCTTTGGAGCAGTCAAGAAGCAGGAATATAATCAAAGGTGTTTTTATCAACAATTGATAAATATAAAAAAAAATCAATAATAAAAAATATAAGCATGCTACCTAATCAGATATACTAAATTTTAAATTTAAATTAAACATAGATATTTAATTCTAGTCCAAATATAATTGCATTCAACTCTTTAAACCAAATTTATGATAAGAAATAAACACTCATTTTTAAAATAATACAAATCAGACATTTGGATTTATGATTTTTTACATATCTTTAATCCATATACGACACATAAATTTCTAGATTCTCACAAGATGATACAACTTGTTCATAAAACTGTTCCTATTTACCAACCCTTTTTTCTTCGTTTCTCAAAACATTTTCTTATTGATTTAAAACAAAACCTCTATCATTCACAATATTTTGATCACCACTTTGTAATGCTAGAGACAAATCATTTGTTTCCGTTAAAACACCAACCATTAGTTCAACATAAAAACAAACCAAAAGTTTGCATGACAAGTAACAAACAAACTTCCTTTAAAAGAACAATTCGTTCCACTAATAATTATAATTAGATACTTGGTTAAAATGAGTGAACTCTTCTTACTTGTCATCTTGATCATTTGGATGATAATTAAGAGTTTGAGTTCTTTTTGCAGGATTGAACTTCAAATATGCATATTCCTAAACTTCTCATTTGAAACTTTCAATGGTGGTTCACAAATCATCACTCAAACTTGAGCCTCTACACAACCTTCTTTGAATATTTGACCCGAAATGTTTAGCTCTGTTTGTTTTTGTGTTAGAAATTTATAGAATTTAATACTTTTGCTATTACATGTTCTAGTCAAGAGAGAGAAACAAGACTTAATACTTTTGCTAAGCAAGAATGAAACTATCATTTCTTTAATTTCTCGTGTCTATACACATCTTTTTCTTAGGATCTTATAGCCACTCAAACCACTAACTTATCAATAATAAAGTTAGAAAACAAATCTTTTTAATAAAGGCATATTTTGTATACATTCTTAATGCATTTTTTCACTTTCGAAAATTTACATTCATATGATATCGAGTTGTTGGAAAATGCAATAGGGGTATGGAACTAAAAAAAAAGAGTTATTTGAAGTACAAATTGGTCAAACATGTATCAGATCTTCAAATGACCATAACTTCTTCATACGAAATCTGATTTAGGCCCGTAAGATATCAAATCAAAAGTAACTGAGAGATCTACAATAGTTTAAAATTTCCACATACTAGGGTGTTCCGGGGAACACCCTAATCCCCTCTAAATCCGCCCTTGAGAGCAGCGTTAACGTATTACCGGCCTTCTTACCGTTACATCAGTGTGTGTGGAACCGTATAACAGGGATAACAGTTGTATTAGCCCAAAACAAGATTAACGCAGTATCGCGGAACATCGGTACTAGTAATTTTAAAATAAATTTTTATTCAAAAAAATTACATTTTCAAAAAAAAAAGAAAAGCTGGTCTGGTTAATGCTGACTGGTCGTTGCTGACCATTCAACGCTCACCAAGAGCCGACGCATGGCTTGACTTTTGTCGCCTCGTCTACAGTACCGGATTTGGTTCGCATGTCGTGATATCGGCTATAACAGAAGCTTCGTTGCTGACTCGATAGCAAAGCCAACTAGTACTAGTGTGGAGCTAGTAGCCTTCTATCTTCATAGCACCTGACCATTAGCTTTACTTTAATAATATACGTATGCATACTTATCATGAGTTTTAGCGAAATGAAATCCATTTTTTTAATACCGAAACTTCATGATTTTGCTCGAAAAAATTATTACTCGGAAGAAAAGATCTTCTCAATACTTATTATCATGGTTGTTGTAGTTTAATTTAAATCAGGTGAGTGTATTGTAAGTATTGTGGGTTGCATAATATTATAAGTAATATACAATAATAGTTAGAACAAAGACAACGTACGATGTTTTCGTGTTGCTTTTAAAATAGTACCGACACCTATTATCGAGACCGAATGAAAATGTCAGCGTAATTGATATTGTACAGAAAAATATTGCTTGCAACTGGCGATGGTTGTCTCGCTCTTTTATTTTTCATTAAAAATGTCCCTCAACCCATTTTTATAAATAGTCCCTCCTCGGTTACAAGGATCTACTACAGGTATATGTAGTTTTGTTGAAAGATTGGGTTGATAGTTATTTTGCAAATTCCCCTTGGATTAACGACGATTGGGCCCCCGTTTCTTATCGGGCTAATTTCTTGATAAAGCTCCACTGGACTGATCGAAGCTCAAAAGCCTATAATCGGATGCGGCACTTTCCATGGCGGCTGGTATTGGTAGTGAAGTCAAAATCAGAACGCCATCGATAACATCATCAGCCACCTGTAGCAGAAGAAAGAGTAGGGCATTAACCGGAGACTACAAATATCTCGCACCCAAACAGTCCCTTAATTTTATCAGACTGAGTCTGTCTGAGACTTCCTTCTCAAGTTCCATCCTTCCACACCCACTGTATCACAACCCAACGAGGACAAGAAAAGCGCACTTCCAACGAACAACCCCCGCTCATTACCCTATAAATTATTTTATTCAAATATTTGAATGCTCCTTTCAATCTGATTCTGAAGAAACAAAACGATGTTGTTTTCACAGATTGGCCGTTCCCTCTCGCGATCTTCGTCTCGATCCAAAGTATGTCATGTCTATTTCTTCGTTTCGTTTTCATTTCTGTGTTTTTGTTCGCAAACATCTCCTGAATCAACGCTTTATTTTGTGTGGTAGAGTGTTTTTGCGGGTCCTGGTATTGGAGCGAGATCGGCGATTTTGGACCATGCGGCTCTTGGCTTGATAGGAATTGATGATCAAATAGGTAGAGTCGATGGTGGGTTGAGGTCTTTCAGGGGATACCTAACATCAGCTGGAGCTCAGGCTCACAGGAAATTCCTTTCTAGGGCTTCATTTTCCGATTTGGGTAACCCTAAGTTTAAGAGGTTCTTCTCCAGCGAGACACCCAATAAAAAGAGTAACGAACCTGTTTTCTGCCATTTCTCGTCATCTTTGCAATTTTTTCAAAACAATTTTTTTAGTTGAGTTATGAACATTTCATGTTTGCAGACTACGAGAACTTCTATCCCAAGGAGAAGAAAGAAAATCCCAAAGGAGATGAGGAAAAATCAGAGTCCAAAGGTAAACAAAAAAACCATCTGTTTTCTCTTGGAAAAATGCTTATTTTATGTTGCTATTCTGGACCTTAGTCACTGTTGCAGTCAGTTCATTGGAGCTTGGGGGTTCTTCTGTCAGTGGGTGGATGATGAGAATGAATTGTTATTAGTAAAAAAAAAAGGATAAAAAAGAGATTTTTTTTTTTACAATGTCTGTTATTCAGATGTGTGTATTAGTGTTGAATGGTTTGGTGCAAAGCTGCTCTTGAGTCAAAGATTAAGGTTGGTTGATGGATGGGTTGCTGCAAGCAAATTACATTTGTTTTTTTTTTTTTTTTGGTTACACATCTGACTGCCTATCACTATATAAAGATTGGAAGAGTTGCGGTATAAAACATCATTTTCATTTAGTAATCATGTTTCCCACAAACTTGTCTTCATTTCCTGGTTCGATTTACATATTTTGGGATTAGATTTTAACATCTAATTAGATTTGTTAAACCATTGGGGTTCTCATCTTTCATGCTTCAATTAGTCCCAAACCATAGGTTTTAAAATTATAATTGCACATTTTTTCTTTTCTTGGCTGGAATTCATACACTTGATTTCAGCATGTTACTGTTTAAATTACCTTATTTATCTTTCTAATTTCAGAGGACACAAAGTCAGATAATGATGACAATTTCAAGGAAACTATCATGAAGTTATTTCAGAATGTGCTCAATCCTTTATTTGTGATCGCCCTGGTTTCTTCTTTCTTTTCTATGGGTCCACGCGAGCAGAAACAGGTAAACTTAGTGGTCATTGTGCTATCATGATTCATGACTTCATTTTTTGTTGTTGTATGGTTTGTTTTGCCAACTTTATGTTTGCTAATTTATTTTCTATTGCTATTTTTCATATGTACAGTGAATAGGCTATATGAATCTTTGTTTTTGTGTTAATTGAGAGTGGGTGTGAAATATTTGGACAAGTCACAAAACCATGCAAAATTTTGGACTTCATAGAATTTTAGACTGGTATTTTCTTATTAGTCTATGTACTTGTGCACTAGTCACATTACATGAATACATTCTGGTTATGTTAAGACAGTGTTTGTGTGGGACTAGGAATCACCCTTTCTTTTGCATGTAAGTGAGCGGGAATGCACAGCTTTGTGATCCTGATATCCACTCCCATTACCTCACATCACCTTGTACAAATGAAGGCTCTCTGCACTCATAGTTGCATGAACTTCTGGCTGTGTGGTGGAAAATATCTTTCCCCATACCATTTCTTACTCAATCCAGTTGGTTCTTATGCTGTTTACAAATTGTGGTCTTACCTAGTAGGGAGTATAGGAGCTAAGGTTTGTAAGTTTTGGTTGGACCCTTTCATAAAAAAAGTAGTTATTGCCTTTGTCAGTTGGTTACAGAAATGAAACATGTAGTTGATTTACTTAACCAAAAAGTAAAAAAAAATTATAATACATTGAAGTTTAAACATACTATATACTCCCTAGTAGATTACATGCTCCAGTGGGGCCATGACTTGGTAAAATTCAAAAAGATGGTTTGCTGTTGTGAATCACTTACATTTACTCTGCTTATGCTCCTCCTTTTAAGACCACTATGCAATATGTGTATTTTGATTATGTTAATATTATGCAGATTAGTTTTCAGGAGTTCAAAAACAAGCTCTTGGAACCAGGCTTGGTAGACCATATTGTTGTTACTAATAAATCCGTTGCAAAAGTATATGTAAGGAGTTCTGTTCAAAACAATGATACTGTTGTTGAAGAAACTAGGATTGGCACCTCAGAAAGAGGTAATGAGGGTAAATATGCCTACTACTTCAATATTGGAAGTGTAGAATCCTTTGAGGAGAAGTTGGAGGAAGCCCAAGAACTATTGGGGATAGACTCTCATGACTACATTCCTGTTACCTATGTTTCTGAAATGGTATGGTTCCAAGAGTTCATGAGGTTTGCCCCAACGCTCTTACTCTTAGGAGCTATGTTTTTTATGGGACGGCGAATGCAAAGTGAATTAGGTGGGCGCGGTGGAAAGGGTGGTCGTGGAATATTCAACATAGGGAAGGCCCAGATCACGAAAGTGGATAAAAATTCCAAGAATAAGGTAACTTTTGTCCTTGTTCATCAGTAATAGTGTTTGTTAGCTTGCTGCATCTCATGTTACAACATTACCAAAAATTGCTCTTTTTATCACATAAAAGAAATGACTCTAGATTCACATTCCCTTCTATCTGGTGATTTGTACAGGTGTTTTTCAAAGATGTTGCTGGATGTGATGAGGCAAAGCAAGAAATCATGGAGTTCGTGCACTTCCTCAAGAACCCTAAGAAATACGAAGAGTTGGGAGCAAAGATCCCTAAAGGTGCTCTCCTGGTTGGTCCGCCAGGCACCGGAAAAACACTTTTAGCGAAAGCAACTGCAGGGGAATCTGGCGTGCCTTTTCTGTCTATATCTGGTTCAGATTTTATAGAGATGTTTGTTGGTGTTGGACCATCCAGGGTGAGAAACTTGTTTCAGGAGGCAAGACAATGTGCCCCCAGCATTGTATTCATTGATGAGATTGATGCAATTGGTCGAGCTAGAGGACGTGGAGGTATGTCTGGCGCTAATGATGAGCGAGAAAGTACTCTTAATCAGTTGTTGGTAGAAATGGATGGCTTTGGAACTACTGCTGGAGTTGTTGTGCTTGCTAGCACTAATAGGCCAGATATTTTAGACAAAGCTCTATTACGACCTGGACGATTTGATCGTCAAATTGCAATTGATAAGCCCGACATTAAAGGTCGTGACCAGATATTTAAGGTTTACTTGAAAAAGATAAAACTTGATCAGGAGCCTTCATTCTACTCCGAAAGGCTTGCAGCCCTAACACCAGGATTTGCCGGGGCAGATATAGCAAATGTTTGTAATGAAGCTGCACTTATTGCAGCAAGAGGTGAGGAAACAAAGGTCACGATGGATCACTTCGAGTCAGCAATAGACAGGGTCATTGGTGGCCTGGAGAAAAGGAACAAGGTACAGTCACTTTTCTCATTACATGGTCCTCTATATGTTGCTGTTTGCCCTCTTTCTTTGCTGAACACATGTGCGGAGTATCGATATCAGTAGTGCCCATCTTTGTTTCTTTCCCCCCCCCCCCCACAGACCGGTTTTGTCATTTTTTTTTT
>JAYMSW010005334.1:0-10121 GCA_036897725.1 Erodium texanum
CAACTAGGACGCAGTTGGTGAGCTTGCCTTTGTACACTTCTCCGAACCCGCCTTGCCCCACTTTTTGCTTGAATTTGTCTGTGATCCTCTTGATATCAGCATAAGAGTACCTTGTGGCCTTAAGTGCTCTGTAATCCTCCAAAAATCGGTTAATCTTGATCCCATTCTCCTTCTTCATTTTGTATGAATGGAGGATCCGATGAAACCCAATTGATGCAACTATAAGGAGAAAAGAACCCACAACATATTGTGTTGTAACCTACCGAAAACCGAGTATAAGAGTCTTTCACATGGGTTCCAATAAAATGCGTCTTCAAATGTAGGCCATGTTATGACATTGATAAATGATATCTACCGTCATTTTTTTATTATCACTGGAGCCTATAATTGACTGGCATCTGAGTATTAGATCTGAACAATAATAATAACACACTTGAACTAAACAAATGTTTGAGTCATTACAAAAAAAAAAATGTTTGAGTATTACTTTAAAACATACTGAATATTTTAGGCATCATTTTCTCAACATGCATGGTATTGTTGTGGGGAAATGGCTGTTTCTCCTTCATCGTCAGGTATGGCTATCGTGAATTGCTCCGAACCAGCGTATATGTCTTCCTCTGTTCCAAATCGCCTTTACTCTGTGGATGCATCTTCCTACCACAACTCTACTTATTCTCCTCATAACACTCACTACCTTTACGCTTTAAACGAATCACTTACCGCCCGACCATCGCATCTTCATGAATCTTGTGTGGTTCAAGCCATACTCCCATCTCCATACACTGATTTTGAAGTATCCATCTTCCCTATCAACCCCCTAACCATCACGAACAATACTATCTCTCTTTTCGATATCAACCAACGACTTTTGAATGGATTTTATGCTACTTTGGATGTCTTGATGGATGAAAATTGTTATTCCTACTTTGAGTACAGGTAATCACAACATTTTATTTTTGATACTATAATTTTCGTGTATCAAGTGTTGGTAAGAACATTATTTATGTAGAAGTGAGGGGGCATTCCTACTTAACTTTCTTGCCTATTAACAAGATTAAAGTATTAAGTAACTTTATTATGAATTATTTTTATATAGAAAGGATTTCATCAATGTCACTTGACTTCACCTCTTATAAAAGAAAAAAAGAAAGAACGACTCAATAATAGTGAGAGAAAGAAACCCAAGAAGAAAGGGGAGAAACGATGGGTAAGGCGGAACCACAATACTGATGCACCTCTATGATATATATATATATATATATATACACTACCCTTTTTTTTTTATCAGAAAGAATGGAAATGTAATATCGCAGCTATAGTGATTGGAACCAGTACCCTCATAGAAACTGAAAGTTCCCTATTATATATAATGCTCAATTTCTTGTTAAATTCATTTTGGTAATTTATTAATTTTCAGATTGAGGACAGCTTGGGAAAATTGGATTGTGTACCCCGGTCACCGTAAGACTCTAGCAGCTAATTACTTTTTATTTTCTCTCAAGTTTTAGTGTATCAGTTTCATTTTTAAACCATATAATCAACTTCATTTTGAACTTTTGTTGTTAAGACTTCTTCTCTTGATTGTATATATGTTGTTCAGCTGACTGGTACGTGTTGAAGCACAACATCTTCATCTGTAGTTCCTTAAAATTATTTTAAGTGGACTTTAATTTTTAGAACTTCTTTTTTTAGAAATAAAACATTTTTCATTGTTCCTAAAAATTATTTTAAGTGGACTTTAATAGTAGGTCTGATTGCAATCATAGCATATAAATGGCGGAGAAGGCACTTATCCGCGGATGATACAATAGAGGAGTTCTTACGGACTCATAATAATTTGATCCCTATTAAGTACTTATATTCTGAAATCAAGAAAATGACGCAAGGTTTCAAGGTCAAGTTGGGTCAAGGAGGCTACGGCTCCGTGTACAAAGGCAAGCTCCGAAGTGGAAACTATGTAGCCGTTAAGGTACTCCTAAACAAGGCCAAAACTAATGGACAAGATTTTATCAGTGAGGTCAGAACGATCGGGAGGATTCACCACGTTAACGTCGTGAAGCTTGTCGGGTTTTGCGTTGAAGGATCAAATCTAGCTCTCGTCTATGACTTCATGACCAATGGTTCACTAGACAAGTTGCTTCACGATAACGGGACTAGTCTCGTTATTAGCTGGTCCAAAATGCACGAGATCGTCCTCAGGGTGGCTCGCGGGATCGAGTACTTGCATCGTGGATGCCAAATGCAGATATTGCACTTCGATATCAAGCCTCACAACATATTGTTGGACGAGAACTACGTGCCAAAGGTTTCGGATTTCGGGCTCGCAAAGCTTTACCCGAAACCGAGAACAGCATTGTGTCTCTCACGGCTGTCCGAGGAACCGTCGGGTACATGGCTCCGGAGCTGTTTTACAAAAACATTGGAGGCGTGTCGTACAAGGCTGACGTGTACAGTTTCGGGATGTTGGTGATGGAAATGATGGGGAAGAGGAAGAGTGCTGATTCGTTTGTTATGGAACAACTCAGCGAGGTAGACTTCCCTACATTGATGTACGACCGTATCGAGCAACACGAGAGGTTTATGTAGTTGGGAGATGTGAGTGAGGACGAGAAGAAAACGGTGAAGAAGATGTTATTGGTCGCGTTTTGGTGTATACAGATGAATCCGACAAGTCGTCCTTCCATGAGGAGAGTGTTGGAAATGTTGGAAGGTGAGAATGAGGTCTTGGAAATGCCTCCAAGGCCTTCGATGCATCATGTTCGTGAAGGCATGGAAGCACCTGGAGCTTCATCGATAAATCTTACTGATACCATCACTCTTGATGGAAGGTAATAGGTGAGGTAAAGTCATCATTGTATAAATGTCTAGTCTTCGTTCCTTTGTTTTATACATTAAGGAAAATGGGATCACCATCACTTGTGAACTCACAAGACGAAAAGTTATCAACGCGATTGAATCTAAATATCATATCCATTAGGTTTAGCTCAGGTGTTAACAAAGTTATTTTCTCTCTTAATCACCAATATCATATCTATCAGATTAGCTCAGTTGTTCACAAAATTATTCACTCTTAAATTAATCACCAGGTTCCGAATCCTGAAGAAAAGAAAGTCCGATTAAGACAACATGAAAAATATAAATGCAAAAGAGAATGTGACTTCAAACTCATTCATATAAACCAAGAGCTTGAAAGTCCCATATTGGGAGGTGCCCAAATAATTCAAGCTCATATATGCCAAAATAAACATTTTACTAATAATTTTGAGACTATAACTCAAAAATATTCAATTTCAGATACAATTATAGAGTACCAAAAAGCCACATATAACTTTCCCCAATCAATAATCCAAAAACAAAACTGTACATTATTCCTTTCAGCCGACCAAAACATCAAATCACAAAACCTTAATAAGGAACTATAAACAATACATCCTAGAATCTGTAAGCACCCCCAAAATAAGCTCATACTTCTTGCTTCTTCATATCAGTTGCTGCAATGTTGCTGGGATGCGTTACCATTCTACGGAACGAATCTGTTACCTTAAATATTTTCAGAAATGTTCAGGTCGTTGCCCTTGTGATGACTGTGTGTTTGCTGCTGTCTTGGTGTCTCTTGGTCTGGTCTTGTGTCTTTTTGTGGTCTTTAGGGCTTCCGGGGGCTATGGTTTGGTCCTCCTCTTCTGATAGGTACTTGTCCACCTGTGCGGCGGCTTGTCGGCCCTCTGAGATTGCCCAGACCACCAGTGATTGGCCGCGCCTGCAGTCTCCAGCTGCAAACACCCCGTCCACGCTGGTCGAGAAACGCCCGTATTCTGCCTTGTAGTTTGACCGGTTGTCCCGTTCCACGCCCAGCTTTTCCGCTACAGTCTGATGAGAGTTTGATAACAAGTGAGCAAAATTCCAAACAACTAAGCTTTAGTTTTTAGTCAAGTTTCACAAGTAGATATCGGAGCTCTATCAACTTAATGTTCATGAGTTCAAGTTCGATTAATACAAACATGGCATCAAAGTTCTATTGATCACAGATCGAGTCATAACAGATAACATAGTATCAGAGCTCTATTGACCTATTGATCACGAGTTTGAGTCACAACAGATATAAAAATGGTAGCAGAGCTCTACTGACCTATTGATCACTAGTTCGAGTCACAACAGATGTAAACATGTTATCATAGCCTCATTGAACTATTGTTCAATGTTTCCAGTCACAACTAGTATAAACATGGTATCATAGCTCTATTGACCTATAGATCACAGGTTCGAGTCACAACAGATAAAGACATGGTATCAGAGCTCAATTGACGTATTGATCATAGATGCGAGTCACAACTGACATGAACACGGTATGGAATGTTTCGAGTCACAAATACTATACACATGGTATCTACCATATTATCCTATGGATGATGATTTGCGTACAAGATAATGCAGTTCAGAGAAGATGGATGGCGGTTTAGAAAACTAACCGGTTCGGGTCCAAGAAATCCCATAGCGAGGAAGACAAAATCAGCCTCAATTATCTCCTCGGAACCTTCGATTTCCTTGAACTGGAACCTCCCACTATCATCCTTTGCCCAATGGACGCGTACTACTTCAAGTCCTTTCACAGCCCCGTTCTCGTTTGCCAAGAACCGTTTAGTCAATACCTCATAAGATCGCGGGTCTTTCCCAAACTTGGCAGCAGCTTCTTGATGACCATAGTCTACACGGAATATGCGAGGCCACTGCAGTTTCAAAATATAGTTGTAAGTAACACATCAATACAGAGCTTGAAGATGTGAGAATGAGAGAGAGATTGAACCTGTGGCCAGGGGTTGCCTGGTGCTCTGGTTCGTGGTGGCTCTGGAAGAAGTTCCAGATTAACGATGCTACTGCAGCCATGTCGAATAGACGTTCCTATGCAATCAGTACCAGTGTCACCTCCACCAATGACTACTACTTTCTTGTCTTTGGCAGAAATGTAGTTACCGTCCTCGTGATTACTGTCGAGCAAGCTTTTAGTATTTGTGTGAAGAAACTCCATGGCAAAATGGATCCCCGATAACTCACGTCCAGGCACGGGAAGGTCCCTGCAACAACAATCTCAAGTTCATATTCATGATGCTATAAAAAGTTTCGATAAGTAGGATCTGCTCTCAATCAACTACTTACCTTGGTTTTGTAGACCCAACAGCCAAAATAAGAGCATCATTCTCCTCCCGAAGACGGTCGAGAGCATATAACGGATCTTTCCCAACATTAGCATTGACCACAAAGCTTATCCCTTCCTCGGACATGAGGTTAACACGCCGCTGAACCACGTCAATTTTGTCCGTCTTCCTGTTTGGAACCCCATACATCATAAGCCCTCCAATTCGGTCAGCACGCTCATAAACTGTCACAAAATGACCCATCCTATTCAACTGATCAGCTGCAGCCAACCCAGCTGGTCCACTTCCAACTATAGCAACTTTCTTCCTGTAAACAAAACTTATATCAGACTCATCCAACAAAGCCAAGAGACATGAATATGGCATGATTTGATGATTCGAAGAGAAATAGCGTACCCAGTTCTGCGAAGAGGAGGCCGCGGCACCATCCAGCCTTCCTCGAAGGCCTTGTCAATGATTGAGCACTCAATGCTTTTAATAGACACGGGGTTCTCGATAATACCAAGTACACAAGAACCTTCACAAGGTGCAGGACAAACCCGGCCGGTGAACTCTGGGAAATTGTTGGTCTCCAAGAGCCGGTCCAATGCTTCGCGCCATCTATTTTGGTAGACCAACTCGTTAAATTCGGGTATCTTGTTCCCAAGAGGACAACCAGAATTTTCCTGCATTTTCCGTAAGCACATAAATATAAATTCCCACAGTTCATTGAAAGTCTAATTTTCAGTGAAGTGAGTTTGATTCTAACCTGATGGCAGAAAGGCGTGCCACAGTCCATGCAACGCGCAGACTGTGTGTTCAAAAGTGGGCCTGGCTTGGACTCCTCCATAACTTCTTTCCAGTCGTTCATGCGAACATTCGGGTCACGATAATGTACACCTTCACGCTCGTACCTTATAAATCCTCCGTGTTTCTTGGCATCATCAACACAAGTTGGCTTCACTTGGGTCTCTTCTACACTCTATAATAGCAAGAACATTAGAAACTCAAAGGTTTCATTAGAAAAAAAGATACATCAACAAGAAGAAAACATTACCTGACCGGATTTCCCGTTCAAAGACGTGGAAACAAACTTCTTAAGCTCCTCCAAAGCATCCAACCCTTCAAGCCTCGACTCCTCTTGAATCTTAGCTTCTTCATCAGCTTTCTTCTTTGCAAGAATGTGTTTATAATCTCTGGGGAAGACCTTGATGAATTTAGGCAATAGGTTATCGAAACCAGCAAGCACTTCCTTAGCAAGCTGACTGTTCGTGTGCCGGAGATGCTGCTGAATCATCATTCTGAGAGTCATAACATCCTCTTCTTCTTCAACTCTGTCAAGATCCACGAGCTCTATATTGCATCGTGATGGGAATGTCTCATCCATATCAAGAACATAAGCAACACCACCACTCATGCCGGCAGCAAAGTTCCTCCCCGTTTTCCCGAGAACAACCACAGTCCCACCCGTCATGTACTCACACCCGTGATCACCGACACCTTCCACGACCGCCCTCGCTCCCGAGTTACGAACACAGAACCTCTCCGCCGCCATACCGTTGAAATACGCTTCCCCGGCCGTAGCTCCATAGAGAGCCACGTTACCGATCACGATGTTTTCTTTTGGATCAAATGTGCTACGTTTTGGAGGATACACGATGACCTTACCACCGGATAAGCCCTTACCAACGTAATCATTGCTGTCACCTTCGAGTTCTAGAGTGATCCCATTGCAGAGGAAAGCGCCGAGGCTCTGGCCTGCACTTCCAGTGAGTTTGATATGGATAGTGTCCGCGGGAAGGCCCTCAACGTGGTAGCGTTTAGTCACTTCATGACTCAACATTGTCCCAACGGCACGGGTGGGGTTCGATACCAAATTGTCAATATAAACCGGAAGGCCCTTTTCTAATGCAGCTTTAGAGAGTGTGATGAGTTCTTGATCCAAAGCCATGTCCAACCCATGGTCTTGTTTCTGAACACAATCCTGGGCGGCCCCGGGCCGAATGTCAGCTGCAGGACGAAGCAACAGAGAGAGATCAATATTCTGGAGCTTCTCGCTGGTCTTGGTCACTTCTTTATCAACTTCAAGCATATCCGATCGACCAACCATCTCGTTTATGGACCTAAATCCAAGCTCAGACATGATCTCCCTCACCTCCTCTGCTAACATGAAGAAGAAGTTGATAACGTGTTCGGGTTCTCCTGCAAACTTCTCCCGAAGAACCGGGTCTTGAGTAGCGATACCAACAGGGCAAGTGTTTTTATGGCACTTCCTCATCATGATGCAGCCAAGAGTTATCAGAGGTGCGGTGCTGAAGCCAAACTCTTCTGCTCCAAGAAGCGCAGCTATGGCTACATCTCTACCGGTTTTTAGCTGGCCATCTGTCTGGAGAACGGTTCGACCACGCAGATCGTTTGCTACCAAAGTTTGGTGGGTTTCCGCCAAACCAAGCTCCCAAGGAAGCCCAGCATTTTTTATGCCAGTCCACCGAGATGCCCCGGTTCCACCATCGTGGCCAGAGATCAAGACATGATCAGCGTGACCCTTCACAACCCCACTAGCGATCACACCCACACCAGACTCTGATACTAGCTTCACACTGATCCGAGCGCCCGGGTTGGAGTTCTACAAAGAAATGGAATACAGTTCAGGTGGACTATACAACTCAAAGCAAAGGATCAAAAACAATTCATTCAAGTATATTACCTTGAGATCATGAATTAATTGGGCCAGATCCTCAATAGAATAGATATCGTGATGAGGAGGAGGGCTGATGAGTCCAACCCCTGCTGTAGAGTTTCTTGTGACAGCAATATCTCCAATAACCTTGTGCCCAGGTAATTCACCTCCTTCACCGGGCTTGGCTCCCTATACAACAATCAGACTTCAAAACTGAGATCACATCGCAAACAAGTGTGACCGAATCAAGAGGCTGCAATGCAATGTAAGAGACATACCTGAGCCATTTTTATCTGTAGCTCATCGGCATTTGTTAGGTAATAACTCGAAACTCCGAATCTCCCACTTGCAACCTGCTTGATTGCACTCCTCATTGGGTTCATGGAACCATCCGGAAGAGACTCCATTCGGGATGGTTGCTCTCCTCCCTCACCTATTTGTCAAATAATAAAATTAAGAATCTAAAACCTATGAAAATTATCGTTTTAATTACATAATTCAACAAGATATGGTACCTGTATTTGATTTTCCTCCAATTTTGTTCATGGCAATAGCAAGAGTAGTGTGCGCCTCCAGTGATATCGATCCATAACTCATGGCTCCGGTACAGAACCTCTTAACAATCTCACTAGCTGGCTCCACTTCATCCAGAGGAACTTTCACCTCTCCCTCTTTGAATTTCAAAAGTCCTCGCAAATTGCAATTCTTGTTCAACTCCTGAATACGCTTAGAGTACTCCTTGTAGGCAGCCACACTATTCGTTCTAGCGGCCTCTTGCAACTGTGCTATGGCTAGAGGGTCATTAAGGTGAATCTCGCCGTTCTTCCTCCAATGATAATCACCCGGATTGGGCAGAGCCATGGCTTCTGCGCTTCCCGGAGGGAAAGCTTTCCTCGGAAATGCTAACTCGTGCAAGTGCAGTGCATCTGTTGCAAGCATCTCGAATGTTGCACCATTGACTCGGCTCGGAGTTCCGGCAAAGCACCTTTCGATCACTTCAGAAGAAAGACCGAGAGCTTCGAATATCTGAGCGCCCTTGTAAGAAGCAAGAGTCGATATCCCCATTTTGGCTAGAACCTTCATCATACCGTATGTGCTTGCTTTGAAGTACTTCTTGGTCAAATCGTCTTTTGAGTAGAAATCACCATTGGTCTTGGGCGGGATCTTTCCATCGACCTGTAATCTCCATATGGCCTCTACGGCCAAGTAGGGGCATATTGCATCCGCCCCGAACCCAACAAGGGTACAGAAGTGGTGCACTTCACGTGGCTCCGCCGATTCAACTATCAACCCAATTCGAGTTCTCTCGAGATTTCTGACCAGATGGTGATGGACAGCACCAACAGCCAAGAGTGAGCTTACAGCAACACGGGTTTTGGAGAAAGCTGCACATCCAAAAAAACAACATTAATAACCATAACACAGTTCCATGAATGACAACAATGCTAGTAACAATCAATACCTCTGTCTGAAAGAACGAGAGTCGTGAAACCCTGAGCAATCGCGTCATGAGCTTCAGCGCAAATCCGATCCAAAGTCTCCTCCAACCCCTTCCTACCACGGCTCTTGGAGTAAGTTATGTCTATGACTTTGCTTCTCCAACCCCTGTAATCCATTTTCTTAACTGCTTCCATTTCTTCAATCGATAGAAGCGGCCCTTTTAGTGAGAGGCGGTGGCATTGTTCTTCGGTTGTTTCGGTCAGATCACCTTCTGGGCCAATCATGCACTCCATGGAAGTGACAATCTTCTCTCGGATTGGATCGATTGGAGGGTTTGTTACTTGAGCAAACATTTGTTTGAAGTACTCAAAGGTGAGCTTCTCTCTGCTGGACATAACTGCCAAAGGAGTATCATTGCCCATGGAACCGAGCGCCTCGGTTCCATCCTTTGCCATGGGAAGCAACAACATTTCTAGAGCTTCAACAGTGTATCTGCAAACAAAGAAAACAAACATGTAACTAAACTGAAGAAGCAAAATCGAGTAAACGAGAAGCTTATTGAATCAAACTAAACTGATTTACGTACCCGAAAGCTTTTAATGGAGCCAATAAGCCATGGATTCCCATGCTTTCCATGTTATTATCATCATTAGATGCCTAGAAAACCAAAGGAATAAACCACATTTAGAGCTGCTAAATTAAGAAAAAATTAGATAAGCGATAACGGGTAATTATGATTATACTTACTGGCACAACCCCAGAAATCGGAGGAGGAACTCGTTCAGAATCATGTACAGATTCAATTACTTCCTTCAGCTCGATCTTTTGCCTCTTGAGCCACTCTCCATAAGGTCTTGCCAATGAATACT
>JAYMSW010005335.1:0-10119 GCA_036897725.1 Erodium texanum
ATAATGACGTGAAACATGAAAAATAAGAACCCCATTACCTCCTTTGCTCGGTTTCATATTCGTTGCGTGACGAGATGACTTCCTTGTAGGTGGAACCTTCACCTTGCTAGAACGACCATGCACAATGCCCTTTGCAGACATTTTAGCCACACCTTCCTTAACTGGTTCAGCAAGCAAAGCCGGTCTAGTTCTCCGCATGTCGAACTACAAACCCCAAACAACAACAACGAATTCATCACTACAAAAACATGATTTCGGCAAGATTACTACGTGTTTAATAAGAACAAGGAAGATTCGTTTACCTATAAGTGCAAGGAGTGACCGGAAATACACAAGGGACGATTTTGAACTTCGAACGTCGACTGCTGGAGTGGCCGGAACTTCCCTTGATGTCGACTTCTCCTTTGCATTTAAAAAAAAAAGAGACGATGATGATATAAAAAAAGGGACGATCGTGGGTTGGTTTTTGTTTAGGTTCAGTTTCCTCTTTCTTAAATTAGGAGAAACAGTTTCAAAATAGGAATATGGAAGGTTTCATATTGGCAATAGGAAACACAAAAAGGGAAATCATTATGAGGATTAGAAAGTACTGACATGCCCTTGGTTTGATATTGAATGACTAAAAAAAATAAACAAATTCCCTTGATTACTAACATGCCATCATGAAATCTGAACCACTAAAAGTAATGGATCCAATGACTATGAGGAGTTTCTTGTTTTTAGACTCTTTCGGAATTTTCGCTTGAATACACCTCTATATATACATAAGTAGAGTTAAATAAAATATCATAAAGAAATCATGAAAAATGGATCATCATTCTCTTCGAGGGCTTGCTCGAAAATTGATAAAACAATATCACCGGAAAGATCTTTAAACAACGCAAAAGTACGAGGGTTCATAACTCAATCCTGGAAAAAAAACAAAGCCATGCAATATAAATAAAATAACAACTAGTGAACGTACCAAAAAAAATGCAAACATCATAGCAACATTGAATTTAATACAAAAGACAAGAGGTCTAATCCCTCGATGGTTGTGTTCTTAACCCAATAAAAACATAGACAGTGTTGTGAAAAAGAGCAAAAATCAGGTGTTTTATTGCATAATCGCATAATACACTATCACGCAACAATTGTAAGTTAATCATGTCATATATCTGCTTATTTATGATCACTGATTACTTGTCAATCTACCCAATTTGTAATTTCAAAATTAAGATTGGAGCTATATGATTTGAATGTTGATTTTCATTTTTTTAAAATCAATGTTATTGCCGGAGCCAATGCATAACATGGAAGACTCGGCTATATGAGATTAATTTGACGATAATATAAAACAATAATGTGCAAACACAATTAATAATTGGGGTTAAGCTTTTCGGTGAGGTTGACAAATCTTCCTTCACCTTTACTTTTAGTTCTCCTGTATCATTCCCGCTCTCAGTTTTATTTTTCATATTCAAATTAGAGCTCCCCTTTATTTTAATGTACATTGCTATTTAAAACCATGTCAAGAAATTGTAAATAAAATGCCTTGAACATGATGCCCTTACAATAAAAGCAATTGCTACTAATTGTACTCACACTAGATTTTCATTATCTAGCATAATAGTAAACACCACGTACTGCAGTTCTGTAAAGTATCATTTCCAGTAAATAGGCCATGAAGAGAAGAAAAAAAATAACTGCACATGTTATCTAACTATGCATTTCCATAAGGAGTCAATGCCATCAAGTTTTCTTGTATCCTTATTGCAAGATTAATCAAGTTTACTTGTATCATAAATGCATAGCAAATTTAATCCAAACGTAATGGGTGAGATGGTTGTTCGGAAATCAGCAAAAAAAATATGCTAGTTATAGTTGGACTGAATAAGTAGGACATGCATGAAAATTAGCATAAACCACTTACATATAATTATGCTCATTTAGTAACCATGTTGTGCATCAAAGTCAAACAATGCGAGGGAAAAGTCAGCATTGCAAAATGAAGAAGGTTCATTTGAAAATGCAAAGGTGGTGGTAATGGATCAACATCTAAAAACTCGGAAGAGGAAGAAGAGTTAATAGCGAGTGTCTCTGACCATTTCTAGGATGTATTGTATCTTGAAATGGCTTTTTTAAACTTGTTTATAAAGTGGTGAGAATGAGTGTCTCTGACTAGTTCTAGGATGTATTGTACCTTGAAATCATACCAATAACTACTTAATCCCAATAATATCCTAATAATATAGCATACTAATAACTACTTACTCCCTCATCTCCTCAACAGTCGAGATGATCCACTGCCTCCACTCCCTCCTCCGCTGCTTCCTCCTCTAGATGAGTATAACCTATGGTCAGAAATCATAAATGTAGCATTAATTAGTTTATCCTTATATATTTAGAAATCAATCGAGTCCAAATAATAAAATTGATTCAAACATGTGCATGATGAGCAATTCATATACTACGCCGAATTAACAAATCTAAAATAATACAATATCAAGATCGTGCACGTGCATGTGCGCGCAATATGCCTCGGCTCTCCGCTTTTGCTTGTTTGATTATGATGTAATCTCTCTTGTTTTTAATTTCTGTATTTGGATCTTAAATATTATTGGGTTAAACTTCTAGTTAAACCACAATTATATTTGTATGGATCATCCAAGTGTTACATATAATAAAGCCTTTATGTGTGAGTCAAGCTAGTATGTGCATGCATCAGTTTGTCGGAAATGATCTGGATTTTATGGCTAAACGGTCTATTTTGAGTTACAAAAATAATTAAGAACCAACCATTATCAACAAATACAAATTGCTTTAAAAATTTGCAGAACATTTACACGGTTATTGTACTTCGGATGCTAATAATGCTAATCGTAAGATCAAAAGTCCAAGCACAATCGGTCATGTCTTTTTCAATGAATCATACCTATCTTTTCCTTGGAGCATCGCCGATCAATTTTTCGACATAAATTTCTCCAAACTCATTTAAGAAAACGAATCATAAAGAAGAAGAAAAATCGGTTCTACAGTGAGGGAAGAGAAAGGAAAGGTCAAAACCATCTTCTTCAGAAGAAAAAAAAGTGTATGTTCGAAAATCCCAAAAAACCTAAAATAGCCAAAAACATTTTAAGTATGGTAATGGGTCGAATCAAAATCCATTTCCACCATGAAATTCGATCAAGATTCCATAAATTTGAGATTAACCGAAACTAAGTTGACCAAAACTAACTTGGATATGTAATGTATACCAAGCGATACTTTTTCTCCAAATTGAATCGTTAATATCTTCTTGCCGAATCGAATCGTCACTTGCTAAATCGATTTCTTCTCTAGAGAAATTGGGAAGGAGAGAGAAGACCATACTACGCCTTCTTCGAAAGCTCTGCCACCATGAATCTCTGTTCCAAATGCTACGGGGACTTCGGTCTCAAGGAGCAGCAACAGGCCTTCATCAAATCCACCTTCAAAAACTCCCTCTCCTATCCTCCCTCACCGTCACCTCATTGAAGGTCGTCGGAGATATGCTGATGCCGATTTCCACTATCGATGTGGGGTCAATGAAAATGTATGAGAGGGAGATTAAAGCTGTGGGAGAGACCGGTGCAACGATTCGAGAAACAAACCCAAAAAAAATAGGTAGAAACGAACTTTTTTAGGGAAGACCAATAAGAATGCACCAAAGTGCCACGGTCGTGAAATTCTCTTCATTCAATATGTCTACCTGACAGTTTGGCGATCCTCCTCTTATATATCCATAGATTTCAAAATTACAAAACTGATATATGTGAGAAGTGGGAAATGAGTTGGTTCAGTTTTTTAAGGTTCAACTTCATACACAACATATTTTTATATATTCAATAATAAAAACTAACTGCATTTTCTAAAAGAAATATTCCTTTATTCTGTATTTTGATAACAGTGTTATCCTAAAAAATTCGTTAGTGAAAACATACCATTGAAAAAATCTCCATGCCCTTTGTTGCTCTATTTAGATGAAAAAATATCATTATTTGTTATTCTCAATGAAAACATTAATTTCAGTTTTAAAAAAAGAGAGTATATAATCATGTTATATGTTCAACAATGGTAGTTATATACACTGTCCTCGTCCTAATTGTCAACAAAAATTAGCATACTATGCAGACACTTGTTCCATGTAAGACTTTTCATTTTATTATTGTTAAACACCTAACATGCACTTATACCAAGTAGACTAATACAAAGATGCAACAAACAAAACAATACGTACCTCAAAATTGAAAAATATTAGATGTGTCAGGAGGACACGATAAGGAGAAGACAGAGTGTAAATAGGAGGTTGGATTTAACCTTTAATTTATAGTGTTATAAATGATACATATGGATTGCAATTATAAAAGTAGTCTTGGTTCATAGGAAAAAATTGTAATTAAATCTGGGTTCATTAGGACGTGATAGGGCCAACCATGAATTGTCCTTGTTGTTATAGTATTTGAATGTAATTCATTGTTTATGTGTCTCCCAGAAATATATTAGACTCCCATATTAGCAAGAATGGTCCGCAGTTTACTCTATATAATTATTAGACTCCAAGAAATAATGTGTTTGAATTATCAAACAACAATAATTTCATATTACAACTTATACATATACATGCATTATACGAAAGTGGTTTTCTTTCTAATTAAGTTAAATATTTTTTTTATTAACTTTTTAATTTATGTTTTTGATAGAATTTATAAAAATAAATAAAATCATATTAAACGAATATTAATAACCATGACATCAATTATTAATTAGTATGATATCATAGTAATTACAAAATATAATAATATATTTACGGTACATACATATAATTTTTTACATGATACATACATATAATTTTTTTGATAATCGGTACATACATATATAATGCAACGAAAATGTAAAATTACGTAAAGATACAATAATTTAGTGTATATTTTTAAGTTGTAGGCAACGAATAAGGCCCATATGTGTATTTTGTTTCTTTAATTGTATTATTTAAATAAAATAAAAAACCCAATAAAGAGGCACTTGGGCTTCAGTTACTGTGCCAGTAAATTGTCCATTTTTGAGTAAATGTGCTGCGAGGAATCAAATGGGTACTACATCAGAACGGCCGAGATACATATCTACCAAACTTCAGTACCCTACTGTTGCATATTGGTACTAAGGAGTGGCCAATTTCCAACATGTGCCCTACATGTCGTGCAGACAAAGGAGTAAATTTTGCAATCGACGCTGGCAACTCTCGTTCGCCGCGAACTCCTCTAGACATCTCTCCTTGGTGGCGACCTCCATGAAAACCACCGACGTCAGTTCCTAGCTTGTTCTATTGGGTAGGGTACCCGATGATTGCGAAGAAATTGGAGAACCCATGCTATGGCCGCCCAAAGTGAGAGCAACGCTTCGGCCCTTCATCAAGGCATGGACGGCGACAGCAAAAACTTCTTCAAGACGCGCATACGAACTTTAATTGAATGTTAATGTCTTACATTTTTTTTAATGTAATGGGTGGTGTCTTTTTTTTCATGCAATCAGTAATGGTCAACAAAATTCGGATTTGTTCTTATCAAACGAAAATCCAAATTCACAACACAGATAGATATAGATAACAATAAACACCATACAAATTCAAGATAGTAAGTAGATTGAAACGAAACAAAAATTAATGATACCTAAAAGTAGAACATGGTTTTTTAAACACAAATGAAACGTGAATGAAATATATAAAAATCTGGAGTCGAAAGGAAAAGTATGTGGTTACATGTTAACCATATAAGGTTACAGTGTTGCCCACAGAATCATCACTGAAGTCATGTACGCTGAATCTTAATGTTCTTTGACTCAATTGAATCATCCTCATATGACATGATATCTTTCCGTTTATCAATTTTACCAATTACAGAACCAGCTACCTCACACCCATCTTTATCAATGCAGCAATCAACATGACCAAGGGAAGAGACCAACGACAAACGCGTTAGGCACAAAGATTGGATAATTAAATGAAAGTGTACATTAATAAATAAACAGGCACCTTATCAACATTTTTTTCTTTATATGCATCCTTAATTGTTGCAATCGATGTGTACACATTAGTTATCAAGAAGACGTCACCCCCTTTATTGAGATTGTAGTCATTCCGAGTGAGCTTGAATATGTAACGTCTCCCACGGAGGTTGAGCACTGTTTGGGGTAATTCAATGTCATCTGGAGTTACCTCATTAAATACCTTTGATGCTGAAGTTTCAAGAATTCTCTCTGTAAGCCTATGCAGCATAATGCACGAGAAAACTCATGTGTCATCACGTACATTGAGATGGATTTTGAACCTACCAAAGAAAGTGTTGTCATGCACATTTCAGTAAGTTATTTACATGTAATTGATGTTTACAGTACATCAATAATTAGAAGATATGGAAAAAAAATTAATTGTTATGTGGTTGAGCATGAAAGGTTATATAGTAATGTTAATTGTGTGCAATTAACATTAGAAAGCAAGGTACGAAGAAAGCATGACAGAACTATAGAGACATGGCTTACAAAGTTAACGGAGAGTTTGATTCTTTATCGCACAAGTGTAAATGTCATCCACAACAACAACTTTTCGCATACAAGCCTTGCAACAAAAATAAAATCATCTGTAACAGGTGTTATGGAGTCAATGTCACCAATAATCGTTATCTTGTAATCCTAAAGGAAGACAGAGATAGTTAGACATAAATATAGATGACATATATTGCAAGTAAAAGTAGATGGAAATTACCGGTTGATGGCCCGCCCATTCGCCGCCTAGAAGTTGATCAACCGTCATTCTATTCTCAAACATTTTATCCTTGATAGATTTTTAGACGTTAGAATGACTGTTCAAGATTGTAGCGCGAGGATAGACCGTGCTGAACTTATCAGTCAAAGAAACAATGTACTCATGGTCGAGGTTCACATAGATGTGTGTTGCCCCCATTGCAGAAAAGTTTAGCACATCTACACAATACACATTAAAAAAAAAAAAAAGAAGACAAATAACCTCTTAATAAGAACTTAATTGTATCGATAACATATAATTTAATGCATATATCATAGCTTTGAAACTTATTATAGAGCATAATATGGTAAGAGTGTTTTAAAAATAGAATTACATAAACGATATGAACCCTGATGAAAGATAACTCAATAAGATATTAAACTGGACATTTGTGAAGTAAATGGAAATGGACAGTATTTTTATCAAAAAGTTGTATCATACAACATAAGGAACGGTACGTAGTTTTTAAAGACTAAATTGTTTATGTAAAGGTTTTCTATAGGGCTACTGAGGAAATCCGTTGTACGAGAGCATAAAAAATATTGCAATGATTTTTTTTTGTAGAACCATACCATACCATAAATTGAATGTATATGTTAGGAAATGTAAGAGTCGAAATGTTTATTATGAAATTTTGAATTATTTGTGTAACATTTAAAACCAAATTATTGCAACATGAGCTGTTACAATCACATGACATACCTAAGAATTTTTCACTTTTATAGAAGTGAAGACCACGATCAAGGGACTTGATTCATTGTATATGTCATAGTCTTTGACGAAATTTTCGGCAAAATCTGCCCATAGGGTCACCTTAACAATAATTGAGCTGGAACATAAATAAAATAGATATACAAGAAGTCAAAGAACATTAAATAAGATGTTTAGATAACTTGCATGTGTATTTGAATTAGATAATTACTATCACATAGAAATGTGTTACTTTCAATGTAGAAACCCACAAATCAGAAAGAACTTCAAGGTCACGTTTGCAATAGCCGCCTGAGACTATCTCAACAGCACCAACAGATGTCAAGCAACCGACAATATCTACAAATTATGCAGTCAACAATTTGGTAGTTTAGTATGCACATGTTGTTCTTTTATCATTCAGTACATTAGAAGGGTAGAAAACATAACTAAATTTTTTGAATAATGTCAATTGTATGCTAGCACCCTGTTGTCATTGATGTGTGTCATAAGTATTTTCTGACACGAACTGAAAACCATGTTTTGGTAACACTACGGACACATCCCTGACATGCCGTACTAAGGTGAAGAGATTAAATAACAGCCTCAAACCACTGTCCACAAGCTTGAATTCACCCATTGCTGTTGCGATTGTGAAGTTACCTAAAACATACACTTCCCCAACAATCAACATGTTGTATTTGGACACCATGTTGCGTCGGACCTAGGCAAACATAGGAGTACCCTGACAAACAAACAAAGGTTACACGTTAATATAATTCTTAATTTTGGTGTGTGTTATTAGACGAAAACAAAGCAGTTTATTATACTGTTGTTGAGTATGTAAGAAGCAAGTTTTTAACAAATGTATCAGAAGAAGTAGCATAGAAGGAAATATTAGAATCAAATGCACAAAGCAAAATATAATGCATAAATACAAATACATGGAAACAGATTTAATTACAAAGATAAGATGGTGATCAAACATGAAACATACCTCCCCATCAACTAGGACCATATCTATACTAATTAAATCATTCCTTCACGTATTAATGACATCCCACATACGTCATATCTGTACCCTAACGGTTTGGTTTCAGTTTGTGTGGACGACATTTTTAGAGTGATAATCTCCATTATGCTAGCATATTAACGAATAAGAAGTATTAAATTTATAATATGCAAACAATACAATCCAAAATTTTGCAACACAAATACTTAAAAAAAAATTAATATGTGCTATACATAAGGTTGTTCAAATTTGAACATGTAGCTGGTATAACGCAAAAAAAAAAAAAATCATACTATGCATAGCAAAGAAAAAGAAAAAATAAAACCAGGGTAGGAAAAAAATAATGACTACATAATTAAAATCAAAACCATGACATATATTATTAATTAGCATGATATAATAGTAATTACATAGTATAATAATATATCTATGGTACAAACAATTAATTTTTTTTTACAAGGTACATACATATATAATGCAACTAAAATGTAAAATGATTTAAAGATACAATAATTTAGTGTATATTTTTAAGTTGTAGGCAACAAATAAGGCAGTACATAAAAAAACATATATTACCGAGAATAAGAAACAAAAAAAAATGACACACATCTTTCTAATTCAAATTGTATTATATAGAAAAATAAAAATGTTCAAACTATTTATTTATATTTTTTAGAGTAACAAACTATTTATGCAATGAAGGTAGGTTGATTAGTTAATGTTTTAAAAATTACGTAACAACAAAAATCATGCTTTCGGTATAAAACAATCAAGGATTAATGCAAGCTTTAGACAAAGTTCCTTGCATGTAGAAGGTAGATTGTAGTTACTACGATAGTAAAAGGTTTTTAGATACATGGCTTGAAAGGGAAGCATAGGAACACTGTTTTACTTTGGATAAAGCTAAAGCATGTAGAAGGTTTTTACACGACAAACCTTAAACTTTATTATTGTATATCCATGACTTCTATTTCTATTTTGTTATAGCAATTATCAAGGGATGTATGTGTGGGAAAAATGTCAAAAACAAAAATGAAATCGAAACGTGTTACTCGTACAGCATTGGATTGGCTTCACTATAGCCCTGGATTGAATATTAATACAAATGAAATGTACGAAAAAGACAAACCAAGAAAATCAAGTTCATTCATCACATAGCAAAAATTTCGTAGCCAAATAAGAAAGAACAATGCAATAATAGCAAAGAGGAAGCAAAAGACGAACCTTGAATTTTGACAAAGTAGGTGGTGAGGAAAAGAGGAGGAGAATGACACCAAACTAAGAGTTTGGAACAAAAATGTTGAAGTAATATATGAAAACATCAAAAAGAGTTTGGAGCATGTAAAACACTAATTTGGAACAAAAAGAAGGTCATATTAGACAAACACAAATGAATCAAAAGGGTTTATATAATGTAAAATACTAATTTGGAACATAAAAATTGTCATATTAGACATATTAGAGAAACACAACTATGGCCATATTAGACATATTACAGAAACAGAACTCTTAACACGTAAAGATATTGATGTGATTACAGTATAATTTATCTGTTATGTAATGAAATTGGTGCAACAGAAGGTTGTTTCGATCCGAAACGATAAAACCCTAACTTTAGGGA
>JAYMSW010005336.1:0-10118 GCA_036897725.1 Erodium texanum
TTAAATTCTAAATATAATTTTGACAAGAAAAAAAATTCAAAATTATATAATTTATTATATAGTTAAATATGTTTGTATTAAGTTTTTTTTCTTCTAAAAATTATATAATTAAAAAAATTTATTTACCCTTTAAATATAATTGTATTTACCCTTTAAAAGTAATACGAGGATAAATTAGTAGAAAGGCGGTATCATCAATATTCAAATTTTAGACATCACATGTCATGCACATGATGTGGAAATTGATGTTTTTCATCCGTTTTCACTAAAGGTGATATGGTATGGTGAATTGATACAAAAGAAAAAATATAAGATAGTGAATTGATTTAGTTTTAAAGTAAAGAGTACTGAATTGTATTTACCTCTAGAAAGAAAGTACATTGTTTTGGGAAAATCATGCTTAATTTAAGTGCAACGGGGTTGATGATCCATAATGTGAAATAGTTTCGACCATTTCAAACGTGTTTTGAGCTCTTTATTGCTTAAGGATAATTTCATAAATTATTTTCTGGAGCATGTATCATTAACACCTTCAATTTATTTCTAACACTTACGAGTAAGAAAGGGTACTAATAATTTGTATTTATATTGACTCGGTAGGTACCCATGGAAGGTAATTTGTCATCACCAAATCAACATAATTTAATTTGCTGTTAAGATTCTTCTTATATGATTAAGTAGTTTATTAATAAACTTACATATCTATTTTAGGAATGTTTTCTTAAATTAAAATCAGAAAGTGACAGTGAAACCTTAAATTGAAGATTAATGTATCAATTTAGTGTGTGGTCGTGAATAGGAGCAATCTTGCCTCTATCAGAGTGGGTGATGCATAACTTTCATGGATGTGCATGCCCATATGCCACCTACTAATTAACATTATTAGTTTGGTACTACAGCTCCTGTTTTGAACACTTGAGCACCAACTAATAAAAATATTGGAAGGGAAAGATTAGGTTAAAAATTTAATCTACCATACTATAAAAGAAAAAATAGAAAGCAAGTTTATAATGTATGTTAGAGTGTCACCTAATCAAATTTCAATTTTGACATTTAATTTTATTGAATTGTAAAACCGTCAAACTTTATTCCAGTTAACTACATCCGATATAATGTTGATTTTATTTTTAAAATGCGATTTTCATAAATGATACATCCAGAAGGATGAATGGGATTACAAGGGGTTCTCTTGGTAAAAGTACTTGAATTTTAGTTCTTTTGGTTTTGGGTTTGGGTCCCGGCGATAGTATTATTTACCTACCATTTCTTCCACTTTTTTGGCTTATCTCTCTCTCACTCTTGAGTTTGTCTCTTTCTCACTCTTGTAAAAGGCGGGTCAAGTGACACTGATGAGCCCATATCTACGTAAAGGTAGCTTATAATAAAATCATTTGATACATCAATCTTGATAATAATCAATAAAGTCAAGTGGTATTTAGTTATGCGCCGAAGCTTAATATTGATCAATAAGTATTGTCTCAAACCCCAATTTCTGAGGAGATTAGGAAGATTATGAAGGGAATAAACAAAAATAGGAACCCGGGGCCAGATGGGTTCGGGAGTGGGTTCTATCAAGTGGCTTGGGATATTGCTGGAGCGGATATTATTAAGGTTTTTCAAGAGTTCTTTCGTAATGGTCGTATCCTAAAGTTGGTAAACACAACATTACTAGTACTGGTCTCCAAGAGTACATGTCCAAAGAGATGCTAGTGAGTATAGACCTATTTCTTGTTGTAATGTGGTGTACAAATGCATTTCCAAAATTCTATGCGATAGGTTGAGATCGATATTGGGAGAACTGGTGGATCAAAATCAAGGGGCGTTTGTAAAGGGGAGAGCTTTGTCTCATAATTTGATGATAACCCAAGAGCTTCTCCGTCTATATAGGTGGAAGAACTTCTCCATTCTATGCATGATGAAGCTTGATCTAAAGAACGCTTATGACTCTACCGAATGGGAGTTTGTTTAAGAGATGCTCATGGGGTTTGGGTTCACGGACCTATTCACAGATTGGATTATGGAGTGTACTACCACAGTCCGTTCTCTATTGCCTTTAATGGTGGAGTGTGTGGATTTTTCAAAGGGGCCAGGGGTATCCGATAAGGGGATCCGATATCGCCTCTATTATTTATGCTCGTGATGGAATATTTAACGAGATTTCTTAAGAGGGAGGTTAGTAAAGGGAAGTTGTGGTATCATCCTGGGTGTAAGAAGGATAGAATTATTAATGTCGGTTTTGCTGATGATCTTATGGTGTTTTGTAAAGCAACCAAAGCCTCCGTGGACTCTGTGTTGGGTGCCTTGATACATTTTACGGATGTTGTAGGGTTGGAGATAAATCTCCACAAATCGCATATATATTTTGGTGGGGTTCTAAGGGCGATAGGAGGATGTTCGTAAGCAGTAAGGGATTGGTTGAAGGAGAGTTCCCTATGAGGTATCCTGGGGTTTCTATTTCCTCCTCTAAATGGAGTAAATTGGACTGTAAATTCATCATAAACAAGAGCTAGTCGGATAAATAGTTGGTCAAGGAATCTCTTACCCTATGCTAGAGAATGCATCTGATCGAATCGGTCTTGATGGCCTTACACACTCACTAGGAGATGATTTTTATTCTTCCTAAAAGTATCATTCATCATATTGAGGGTATTTGTAGAGAGTTTCTATGGAGGAAGGATGATCAAAGGATAGGTATGTCGCTAGTCAGTTGGGAGGTTATATGTTCTGATAAAAGAAAAGGCGGTTTAAGAATTCGGAACATTCAGAAATTGAATGAGGCGCGAATTGCTAAACATGTTTGGGATCTTCCTAGGAAGGCTGATAATTTTTGGATTCGATGGGTGCAGGGATATTATATCATAGACAGAGATATACGGGAAGGGGATCCCAGACCCCTAGTCTCTTGGTTGTGGAGAGGCATCCAACATATTATCACTGTTTTTAAAGATGGGTTTGTGAACGGGAAATGGGAAAATGAACCTTCTGGTAAATACATCATTGCATTTGGGTATAAATGGAGGATGGGGAGAAAGCCAAGAATGGACATTCAGGGGGTCACTTTGAGTAATATGAATATCCTTAAGCATTCCTTTATATTCTAGTTGATGAGTTATATAATCGTTTACTAAGAGGTGTATCTTATGTGGAGTTGAGGATGAAAGTAGGGATCATCTCTTCTTTGAGTGTCCATTTTCTCTTCAGCTTTTCACTTGGATTTTGGGTTGGATTATCGTTACAGGTCTTTATAAAAGATGGCGGGTATGGAGCGAGAAAATTCTCTGTGTTGAAGCACAAAAAATTCTTGAAGAAGATTATGTTTCTTATGATGACAACTCTTGTATATGCTATTTGGAGAGAAAGGAACTTTCGTTTGTTCCAGGGGAACCACATTAACAAGTCTGTTGAGGAGTTAGAGGTGAAGATAAAAAATGAGGTAGAGATCATCCTTCACCAAAGAGCCCATGATTGTAAAAAGCCGAGTGAGAAAGAATACTTGAGAAGTCTAGGAGTAGTATCTGAGTTTCTATTTGATGGCCTTTGGGCCTTTGAATTAATAGTGTGGGAGTTTGCATCAATAAAAGTTGTTTACATGTTCCAAAAAGAAATTTTTTAAGTCAATTGATGATACACCTTTAATTCTACAGAAGTAAAGTTGACTCTTAGCAACATTTATCTACAAAAATTACTGTACCAAAAAAACAACAAGGTCTCTTGGGGGAAAATGATTTATTGAATGGACAAGTTTAAACTTAAAATATACAAATTTGTTTACTACATAATAAATACGTCAATATTTAGTTATGTTAATAGTTAATATTGCATTATAGTTGACTCTTTCTACAACCTATGGCTCATCTCTTATGGGGAAATCTGCAAAATAATCTTCGTTTTGAAGATTCTTTGTTGAGTAATTTTCAGTTTTTTATAACGCACGGAAGTTACCATTTTACCCTTAATGAAATCTCGATTGGGTACGAATTGTATCTGATCCGGTATAAATCATACCCGATCGGGTACGATTCATTAAGGGTAAAATGTGAATAACTGTATAAAAAAAAAAAGGCTATTTTACAAAGATTTCAAACTTAAAAGATCATTTTAACAACACTTTATCGTTGTGATGTTTTTATCAAGCCAATAGGAAATTCCAACTAATAAGAACCCTAACAAATTCTAAAGTATTTCAATTCTAACTCAAGTTTCCAAAAAAAAAAAAAAACGAACACAATATGATGCATAGATCTTGTTGTCTTATGAATTACAACATCTCGTCTAGTGCCCTTAACTTCTAATCAAATATCCTTAACTTCTAATCAACAATACCCTTAACTTCTAACAAATATTGTTGACATGAGAAAAATTAGGTGAGTGTTTTTTTATTGGTATTATTCTGGAACAACTCCCATTCACAACAATATATACCAAATTATTTGGTTGATATGATAAATTCAAAATTCAATCATCATCACCTCAATATTCACCAAAATACGAAGTGTTACTCAACCATTTAGTCAAATATACCAAAAAAAACTTTAATATCATTTTATAATTATAAAGGTGTGATAGTACAAAATATTTATTTTATTAATCATTACATACCCTCGACATAGTTTTGGTGCAAATAGAGTTAAAAAAAAAAATGAACACTTTTTAGGGTGGAATAGCCAGAGCCGGCCGGCCAGCTTAAGGCTTCTGAATATATTTTAATTTCATATCCATTTTAAAATAAACATACATGCGTTATAAACCTGTATGTGAATCCTCTAAGTTTATAATTTGAATTAATTAAATCTAAGGATTCTTAAACAATGAAGCTGTAAATGTATTTTGGGTCTACAAGTCTTTTTCAAAAATTGAAATTAATTAATTTTTCTTCTCTTCACTTATGACTATAAACTTTAAATAAGGTCCCAAAAATATTTCTTCAAAATTAAATTTTTTTTATTTCTCTTGAAATTATAGTCAAATTAAGTCTCAATACATAGTTGAGTTCATATAATATTATAAAAACTAAAAAAATATCTTTATATTTAAATAGGAATAAGACTAGTACTCTCGTAAGCCATATAGGTTTATGTCAAAAGAGTCCTCGTAATAGAGACTTTAAACAACCACCATTGGAATATAAACTTATTGCTAGGGGTAAAGATGGCCAACTTGTAGCTTGGAACTTTCATCAACTAAAGGCTAGAATTGCCTTAGTTGAGATGATCATCAAAGATGAGTTACCATTTAGTCATGTGGATGGGGAAGGGTTTAAAGAATTTTTGTATGAAATATGTTCAAAGTTCAAAGTTCCCTCTAGATATACTATCATGAGAGACATGTATGAAGCTGAAAAACTTAAGCTGCATGAGTTTTTCAGCAAGTCTACCCCTAGAGTCTCCTTGACCACATACACTTGGACAAGTCTCCAACAGATTAACTACATGTTCCTAACAACACATTTCATTGATAATGCTTGGGTTCTTCATAAGAATCAGTTCCCACAAAAGGGATGACATAGGAAAAACAATCGAGTCTTGTTTAAGTTCATGGGACCTTTATAGGATTATGACAGTTATTGTAGAAAATGCTTTTGCTAATGACATTTCCATAAAACACTTGAGTTCACAACTTAATTTGTTGTGTAACTCTGTGTTAAATGGGAAATTCATGCGTATGAGATGTTTAGCCCACATCTTGAACCTACTTGTGAGTGATAGGTTAGGGATGATGGGTAAAGTTTTAGAAAGGATTAGGTTTAAAATTAGGTTCATTATACTGGCACCCATGAGAGTTGCTAGGTTTAAGGTAGTTTGTACACAAGCTGGATATCAGACCAAGAGATTACTTAGCTTAGATGTCCCAACTAGGTGGAATGCAACCTTCACTATGCTTTAGTCAATAGTTGAGTTAAGAAAAAATTCCCTAAATACTATCTCCTTGACCATGTTCTAAATTCTGAAATGGATAGTAAGGTTAGAAAAGATGGGACATTTCTAGGTAGGCTGACTAGTAGGGATTGGGTTGAGATTAAATCTGTCATGACTTTCTTAGCACAGTTTTATGAAGTTATAGTGAGAGTATCAGTTTTATCAAGTTCTTCTTAGTGAGAGTAGGGATTTGGGAATGCTGAACTTTTTCACATTTCTAGCACCAATTTTTTTTTTATCAAGAAGAAGGGAAATGCATTAGAAAGAAGGGTAAGGGTTTCCTAGCACCAATTTTTGATCCCCGAAAGAAACTTGGTTATGTATCATACATAATTGAGTCCATGTATCCATCCCATAACTCTGAAATACTCATCCATGTTATGAAACAGTCCTTACAAGACTTGTATGCTCAATATGTGAAAGAATATGACATATACAATGAGTCACTAACACAAGCTGCCAGTTCAGCAATCATTAGTAACAAATCCAAATATAATAGTTTTAGTGCCTATAAGAAGTTGAAAACATCAAAAGATTGTACAATTAAATTTGAATTAGAGAAGTACTTTCGAGCGGATGAATGTAATGACCATGCTTCTTTCAATGTGCTCACTTGATGGGCAACAAATGGTCATAGATTCCCTGTGTCCTGTCAATGATGACCAGAGATATTCTAGCCATTCCTATCTCAACATTTACTAGTGAATATGCCTTTAGTGGTGGGAGTGGATACTCAGTTATTTTGGGAGTACACTTAGCACTATGGTTGTATCCTATGCTCTACTAAAACATTTGAGGAAGAAATAGACAAATTACAAGTTGTAGAAGATGATTAGTTAGTATTTTCTTACCTATAGTTTTCCCTTAAATTTAGAAGGATTAGTGTTAATATTAATTACTTATTCTATGCATAATAATATGTAGAAATTGGTGATTCAGCAACTTTTATTGGTGCACCAGTAATGATGTGATTCTGTTCTAAAAATGTATCATTCTGTATTCTATGGTATGTTCTTTGGTGCACCAATAATGATTTGATTCTATTATGACCATGTGTCATTCTTTATGCTATGGTATGTTCTTTGTTATGTTGTATATTATGAGTTATATTCATTGATTTATATTGTGATTTACTTGATTGATTTATATTGTGAGTTGTTAACCAGCTTTCTGTCACTGGTACCTTAACTTTTAAAGACTCAAGTCAAGAGAAGAAGGTGAAAACCGAAGAAATTGCATTGTAAACTTGTAATTTCGTATGAAATATGTATTGTTTATAAAAAATTGAAACATACACTTGTAATTTTGATGTAGATCCCTTAAGTTGTGTGAAATCAAGGGATGTTCCAGTGAACTTGTTACTTTTTGAGGTATTGGTTCTAGGTTTTGGAAAAAAAAAAGTATTTGTATGTTTAAATTTTGATCTATACAGAGTAATTGGGCTGTGATGTGTCAACTCTTCCGGGCCAATAGGCATGCTCAAGTTGATTTGGGTGGTCGATTAAAATAGATAATTGACTGGTAATCCGACCGGTCAGAATTAGGAAAATTTTCATCTATTAGTGTCGGTGCTGGACTATGGATAACCGGTAAGTCTGGTTCAATGTTGGGATGGGGTTCGGCTGTTAGTTAACTGGTCGATGCCCAAACACTCTTAGCTTATCTTTTACATGTGGATATAACAGAGTGAATATTTACATACATGTCGACCACCATAAGAGGTGGAAGCAATAGAAGCCCAAATCCATCAGTTTAGTTATGATACCAAACAATTTATTGATTTGAAATATATAATGTATTTAGTCAACCTCCATGGTTAAAGGGTCAACATTTTTGTTTTTGACATAAAGTGTCAACATTATTAATCATGCTTAAACTGAATATTCTTATTAGACTAAAGCTTGTTTATCCAACTAGTCAAGCATTTGAACTTGGGTTCATGAAACCAGAGTTGAAGTCCTAGCAACAGTATCTTTTTGAGATCTGATTTTATAAGTACTTTTATATTGTATCATGCATAGCATGCATCACTGTAGCACAGAATTATTCCAAAATTTTATACACGACGCTTTAAAGTTTCTTAGTTCCACCTTTTTCAATAATGTTCCAACTTTTTGTCATAATTTGGTTCATAAACACATGTTCCAAAGGTTCGTACCGTACATTCTAATAGTTCAGGGTTCGAATAAGTGACACGTAAATATTCCAATATGATATAAAAAAAAAATTCAGCAATCTACATGTAATGTTCCAAATACGTATACATAAAGTTCCAAACTTTTATATTTGGAAAATAACATCTCTATCAACATTATGTATAATAATGCACCATTATGAAGAGCCAAGGTTCCAAGTCGTTTTCTGATTTTCCCCGTTATAATCCAACATCTACAAACTAATCTATATATCTGCACAAACACAACAAATAATTTAACAATTTTTAAAAATTGAAAACCGTAAAATTTTAGAACCTGTTTACATGAGCCGTGAAACTTTAGAATATGCAATCAAAAACTTACATAAAATATAAAACTTTAGAACGTGCAAACAAAAACTTTGGAACCCACCTACTTGTACCGTAAAACTATACAACCTGCTTGCATAAACTATAAAATTTTAGAACATGCGACTAAAAACTTTTGAACTTGCTTGATCATATTATACCAACTCATAGTTTTCGTATCCAAATTGTATACAACATAAGCCAATGACGATCGAGTAAGTATATTAAACGATATTAGTTTTCTTGCCAGAGATAAATGGCGATAGTGAGCACAAAGTTGAGCATGGCATAGTCGGGGTCATAAAAAGAAGCCATTTGGCTGACCATATTCAGATCTTGCATAACTCTTAGTTTTTCAAAAAAAATTACTCGTGGTTGAAAAATAAAAGGATGAATTTTATCCCAAAAAAAGTTGAATTTTAATTTATTTTTTTCTTTTTTTGAGGCAACACAAGAACAAAGTTGTACACTTTTGTATTAAAAGACAAAGCAAATTAATGTGGAAAGTGAAGAATTTTATTTTTCAAGAGGAGACAAATTGATTACTCAAAAAAAAAAAAACTAGTTGTTGTAGCTGCACTGCATAAACCATAGAGATGAACACACAACACTTAGCCAGATCAAATCAGTGCACAACATCTTTCAACAAGTTCAATAAATAAATAATTATCTTTGAGATATAAAACACAAACATTGATCACATCACATGTTAACAAGAAATATATTGATTACAGCGCAATGTTCGTAGCTTTCCCTTATCGTGTGTGATAGGGAGAGGAAAGAAGGGAGAGGAGGTGTACAGTAGAAAATACTTAGGATTGATAAAAGTCGATGTTAAAAGAAAGAAAAGAACATAGTAAAAAGGATTTGGCTAAAAGAAGAAAATAATCCTAAATTAGTATGAAATGTCTAAAATAAAAATAAGATTGATATATATTATAGTATGTGCCATTAATGAAGCAAAAAAAATATGTGTCATCAATTGATCTTGATCCAACAGATAGAATGAGTTTGCAACGATGAGTTTACAATGGATTGTACACCATATATACATATATAAGGAAGGGTTCAACCACATTTAATCTAAAAACTAGAAACCGAATTTGCCACCATTAGATCTAGATCCAACTCATATGTGAACATGGAATGGAGGGAGTGGGGGGGACAAAACAGTAGTTTTGTCCGATAGTGTTCCCGATAATGGTCCGACATGACCCGATATAAATCTAAAGTATCATAAGCAGGTAACTAAAATATCATTAGAATAGCCCTACACGGGTAAAATAGAGGTATGATAGTACCATCGAAAATGGTTCGTCGTAGCCAACATAGGTCTAATAGTCCAATAGTAATCCGACACAGGTTCGATAGTTCGATAATGTAACTAAAGTATATTAATCATGTAACTAAAGTATTACCGAAAAATGGTCCGACAAATGTCCAATAGAAGTCCGACACAAGTTTGATAGTCCAATAATGGTTAGGTACAAGTCCGATAGTGGTCTGACATTAGTCAATGACAAACGTTCACTCAGAGCAGTGGTAAAACGTGGGTTGCTCCTTCACTTTTCGTGTTATTTACAAGTTTGCTACTACCCATTTTGGACCAATATCAACTCTCTTTTTATCAGATGTGCGGTGTAAAATATGGTTTTCAGTGTTTAGTTTAAGTACTCGTTTCTAAGTGAATCGTTTCCTAT
>JAYMSW010005337.1:0-10118 GCA_036897725.1 Erodium texanum
TTAATTTTCACGTTACTTAATTCATTAATTTTTCCATCCAAATCTCCCATATGTCTGGTATATGACATCGTTTTTTTTTAAATACCAGTTTTATCTTTTATTAAAAAAAAAAAAAAGAAGAGAAATGAAGAGTGGATCTGTTCCTCTTCCTCATGCTGGATCTGTTCCTCTTTCCCCATGCCTTACATATCATAGCAATTTCTAATTTTTTGTTCTTTAACTGAAATCGTATATAATTTCTTCCAAATAGTAATAAAAGTCATATTTTATATTTGTTTGAGAAATAAATGGAAAAAACAGAACGAAAAAAACCAAAAACACAAGATTTGAAACCAAAGAGCGTGAGCTCACTCAAAAACCAATCAAGAACCAACCATCCTCTCCTCACCTTGCTCTTGATGCTCCCTCACTCTTTTATCGCTTTCTCCGCCGTCGATTCACCGCTCCATCTTCCTTATGATCTTCAAAATCTAGGGTTTCGATCTCTTCCACTGTCGATCTCCAGCCCCATCTTCGCCCTCCATGTCTTCCAGCGCTAGGATCAACGACGCATTTCCTCAGCCATGTCCCCACCTAGCAGACTTCAGCTCCCGTCGAGGCTCCAACCCCTTTAGCGACGCACTCTAGAAATGAAAAAACTATGGCATATTTATGAAAATTTGCTTGTTAGTAGAAGGTATATTAGTCTTTTTGTGTATTTTGGATGGAAACCTAACTGAAAATTAACGGAATTGAGTAACTTGAAAATTAAAAAAAGTTTGGTGTATCTAGATGTAAAAAATAATAGGTAAATGTAGTTATTTGAATTTCACTAATAGGTAAGTGTAGTTAAGTGAAATTTTCCCTAACATCTAGTACTCTTTAGAATTTGTCGTACAGTTTGAGAACACCACACCAAAAAATTTGGATGTAATGAGCAAAGTTAGTGATCAACTTCAACTAGACTTAAATATTAAGGGAAAAAAAAAACAACAATAGAATCATAATTCTCTCCATTTTCTTAGATATCTTCATTTAAGTTTATATGATTATTAATTTAGGTTTATGTTCAAATACAAACTTGTTGTTAAAATATAAATCAATGGACTAATCTCACCTATACAATTTTTCAATGTTTTCACTTGTCACGATTTGGTGTGTCATTACTCAACTTTTACCATTTTTACTCTTTTATCCATTCTCGTTTCGTTTGAACTCCGATTCACTTCATTCCAACACCAATATTTTTATTTTCTCGAGATATACAAAACAAGACAAATGAAGCATGTATTTTAAAGGGTTTTAGGGTTAGGGGTCAATGGGGGGTTAGTGGTTTAGGGTTTATGGCTTATAGATAGGGTTAGAGGCTAGTGTTTTATGGTTTAGGGTTAGGGATTTATGATTTAGGGTTACGAGTTTAGTGAGTATTGTTTTGGGGTTTAGGATTCATGGATTAGGGTTTTTGGGTTAAGGGTTTAGGTTCACAATTTAGGGTTTAAAATATATGCTTCACTGGTCTTATTTTGGAGATCTTGGAAAAACAAAAATACTGATGTTGAAATGAAGTCAATCAAAATTCAAACGAATGGAAATGGATAAAAGAATAAAAATGATAAAATTAAGTCATTGCACCAAATCGTGACAAGTGTCACCATCATCTTTCAATGCAAAATTGAATGGCTCATACTAGACCATTGGTTTGTATTTTAAGGGAGTAAATACATTTCAATGCCTTGTACTTTCAGACCAAATCAATTCACTACCCTATACTTTTATTTGTATTAATTCACCATGAAGAATTATCTTTTTGTTCTGCTGTTAGTCACAGAGTCAATTAGGATAATGAAATGTCTGTATTACCTCTTCTTATTTCACTTAAGAGTTTGAGTCCCCTCAATTCTTTTAGTTTCTAACCGAAGTTCTCAGCTTGAAGAATTCGGTCCAAGGATTGCGATTTTTATTATGATGATAAATAAAAGAATTTCTCGATGTTTCTTACATATATGATGACAATTAATTGTTAAAAAGTAACAATGAAATGTATAATTAACATATTATTTGTAATGAAAATAAATACTTATTTTAACATACTATAAATAAATAAAAACTATTTCATATATTAATTTTATATATCCACCATTTTTGGTTGCATTCATATAATATATTTGACTTACTTAAAAGGACCCATGTGACCTCTGTTGCCATTTTTCTTCATGTGATCTTAGTAAAGAAAATTTTACGTCTAATGTGTTTTGTCCGAATGAAGGTAATTAATTGATGAAAATTTTATTGATGCACTTAAATGTCACCTAAATCTATTAATTTTGTGGTGTTTGAAGAAATTCTTAAAGATAGTTAATTCTGTCAGTAAACTTATTTCTCATGAAAGTTCTATCAATAGTGTTATCTGACTTATTTTGTTGTCATGTGTTATGTTGTAGAAGATTTGTTCACTCTTGGATCTGGCATTAACAACTCTTCAATTGCAACTTTATTAGAATTCATAGAAGTTGAGTGGCACAAGAAGGAATAGAGAACCAAACCCGATGAGAGACAGAGAAGAAGGAGGCAACAAGAATCAACCTACAACTAGGACAACAGTTGAAGATGTCCAACCATCTACTAGCAACCAATGATAATTATGGAATGTGGAGCATAATTTTACTTTCTTATTTACAGATCTGAACTTGTGTATTTAATACTCTAGATTATCAATTTGGTTTTTGTAAGGCCATCACAAACATGTCCTTAGGTTATGTGAATTGAGATGTTTGTCTTCTCCTTTTAACTTTTTTGTGAAACTGTAAGAGAGAGAGTCGATTTCGTCGTTGCTGAAGCCTATGCTAGCGAGGAAGACGAACCCAATGAGGAAGATGGTTTTTTTTAATTACAAAATATTAAAAATATATATTCAGTTTTTATTTCTTGTCAAAATCATATTTCTGAGTTTAATATCCATCTTAAAAAATATTTAGTTTAACAATTGCTAAAAGTTAGTATTCAAAATTTTAAAAAATAATAATACAACAGATTTATCATTATAACAGTGCTTTTGTATATAAAAATTAATTAATTTTAATACTTCAAATCTATTTTTTTAACTATATAAAAATTCAAGTGTTTGAAGTATTGTTTTGAAATTTAAAAGTAATATGAAGATAAATCAGTAACAGAGTATTATAGTTAATATACAAAATTAAGACATCAGATGTCATGCACATAACGTGGAAATGGATGATTTCCATCCATTTTCACTAACGGTGAAATGGTAAAATAGTTTTTCGTGATGAGTTGATACAAATAAAAGTACAAGGTGGGGAATTGATTTGACTTGAAAGAACATGGTAGTGAATTGTATTTACCGTTGTTTTAAACTATGTTTGTATTTGATCTCATGCCTTATTTATAAACTCCAATAACTAATATATTTAAGGCACCATGTGCCATTAATTTATAATATCAATTAGACCAATATTTACATGACATGAAAGGTGATGGTGTCACTTGTCACGATTTGGTGCAATGACTCAACTTTTACCGTTTTTATTCTTTTGTCCATTCTCATTCGCTTGAATTCTGATTGACTTCGTTTCAACGTCAGTATTTTTCTTTTTTCAAGATACAAAACAATACTAGTGAAGCATATATTTTAAACCCTAAACTGTGAACCATAACCCCATAAACCATAACAACTAAATCTTGAACTCTAAACCCCAAACTATAAACCATAAACCCCGAATCCTAAACCTATAACCATAAACCCTAACCCTAAACTCATAACCCTAAACTCTTTAAAATATATGCTTTACCGGTCTTATTTTGTAGATCTCGAGAAAAGAAAAATGTTGGCGTTGGAACGAAGTAAATCGGAGTTCAAACGACCTCGAATCCTAAACCTCTAACCATAAACCCTAACCCTAAACTCTTTAAAATATATGCTTCACTAGTCTTGTTTTGTAGATCTCGGGAAAAGAAAAATGTTTGGCGTTGGAACGAAGTGAATCGGAGTTCAAACGAAGCGAGAATGAATAAAAGAGTAAAAATAATGAAAATTGAGTAATTACACATGACAAATGGCACCATTGAAATATTGTATGAATGACATTAGATAATTGGTTTATATTTTAACAGTACGTTTGTATTTGAACCTAAACCTATAGAGGGTTTTCAAAAAAAATATTATCTTACCGAAATTTATTAATTTTACCACTGGTCTGAATTAGGATCGAAAAAAATTATTATTTTATATTAATTATTAATTTATAAAATATTAATTTATACATGAGAAAGAATGCTAAATTAATCAGTTTTTTTTTAATGAGTTTTGGTGTGAGCAAGAATTTGTAAAGTGAACCCGGTCGAGGGATCAGAGCCGTTAATCCGGACTTTCCTCACAAACAAAAACCCTAACATCTTAGTCTGAAGCCCCAATTTTTGTGCTCCTTTTCTTCTTCAAGTTTCAACTGCAAGTCTGCAACTGCCATCGTCCATAGGATTAGGGTTTGTGGATTTGGCAACATGGGTCGGAGGGATAGGCAGAAGGCGAAGATCGATGAGGACGTGGGCAAAGAAATCCCAATGAAGTCCATGGCCGAACTCAGTGGCAGCGATGATGACGAGGCTAACGAGGATCTGAGTTTGAAGATTGTTCAGAAATCTCTGTTGAAGCGAGCCGCCAAGTCGAGTCCTGATCAATTTGTATTCGAAGACCTTGACGGTGGCAATGTCGTTGGCGGCGGCGTCACGGTGGATCTTAATTCTGCTGTTCCGCCGGTAGACGAAGCTGTCGCGGGTCCAAGTGGGACCAACGGTGACCCAGTTGTTTCGGAGGTAGAAGACGGGAAGAGTAGGAAAAAAAACAGGAAGGAGAGGAAGAAGAAGAGCAAGGTGGACAAGAGTGAAGTGACAGAGAAAATTGTGAGTATTTCCATATTCTCTGCTAGCTCGTTGTATGGAGAATATAATGTGGTGAAGTTTTTGGGACTTAGTTTGTTTATTTGAAATTTGGTTCAGGTTGTGTTTTAATTTACTTCTTGATTTCTGATTGAGTGTGTGACTTGTAATGAATGAGTGGTTTGAGAGATAAAGTTTGATTTATTTTTGAAGTTCTATTTTTCTTTAGAGTCCAGATTAAATTGAAGTAGTGGGTTATGAAAATTTTGTACCTTTTGTTGGTTTAGGTGGTGGCTGCTAAAGAAGGTGAAGAGATGGAGGAAGTTAAAGCTGCAGACACATTTGAATCTGCAGATCCAAATGCAGTGGAGACGATACCTGACAATATTGTGCTCCGAAAGCTTCTTGTGAGTTCAAACATTTGCTCTGAAATGCCGATTTGAAAGTTAGAATTCCATGTGATGGCTTAGTTTGGTATTTCTCTCTGTATTTAATCTACCAGCGAGGGCCTAGATATTTTGATCCACCTGATAGCAATTGGGGAACATGCTACAATTGTGGTGAAGAAGGTCATACTGCAGTGAACTGTACATCGGCTAGGCGTAAGAAACCTTGCTTTGTTTGTGGGAGTTTCGAGCATGGTGTCAGGAATTGCACAAAGGTTAGTAGAAGGAAATTAATTTGTGGCATGGCTTACTGTATTTTATCCTTTCTAATCTTGTTACTAGGGGATTTTTATTTGTGTAGATGTTGAATGTTCTGTTTCAAGTTTTATTTCCCTTGTGAACAAGTTATTATTGCTGTTTGTTGATTATTATGTTGCAATCATGCCAGAACAAAAGGTAAGGAAAGTATTGCATTCACCCACTTCGAGGATGAAAAGATGATTTTTATGTAACATATATTAATTAAATGGATGGTCAATGTTAGCAATAGCAACGAAAGTTGCATGACCAGACATGTAACATGGTCATAATGTTCATTCTTCTACCTTTTTACATTAGCATTCTTCTTCAGTCTTTCCCAATTAAAAATTACTGATGATGGCATGGAATTCTCTGATATTTATTTGAGTGGATTTGCCTGTGTACCAGATATTTTTCTTCCATATTATGTGTAAACCAGAAAATTGGTAAAGTATAATGAGTATTGCTAATTTTTGTGGTTTAACGCAGAGATCTCTGCTTATTTATTTATTTTGCGATGCTATGCTTTGCTAAAATTTCATGCAGAAAAACGGATTTGGTGCAAGCAACTATCTTATTGACAGGTTATGTTATAACAGCTTATGATATCTTTTCAATTACAGGGGCATGATTGCTTCATTTGCAAAAAAGGTGGTCATCGTGCAAAGGATTGTCCAGATAAATACAAGAAGTCCTTCCAGACCTCCCAAATATGTCTGAAGTGTGGGGGTTCTGGGCATGAAATGTTTTCATGCAGAAATGATTATTCTCCTGATGATCTCAAGGTCCAATCACTCTCTGTATTTAAAGTCATCCTTGTTACCTACCTCTTATTTTGAATTATGTTTTACTTGGTCTGCTAAATCCTTATTCTGTACTTGATCAGGAAATACAATGTTATGTTTGCAAGAAGTTTGGCCACTTATGTTGTATTAGCTCTTCCGATAGTGGTTCCAGAGATATTTCCTGTTACAAATGTGGTCAACTGGGTCATACTGGTTTGGTAAGTGTAATAAGATATATACGTACAATACTGATGTATCTTCGTGTGCATGAATGTGAATCATCTGTGCATGGATTTACGTAATGCTTTTAACTTTTTTATATTGATGAAGATTCCTTGGGAGTTGTTGCTGTGTGTATTTAAATGATACCAAGCTCTGTTAATTATTGGTGTTTAATTATTCTTATTGACAAGATTATTGATTTGTAAGTTTTATTTATTTATTTATGTATTAAGAAATGAGTTATCTTATCTATCTAATCTGCCAGTGCATTAATTTTTGTTCTCTGCAATACCTTACATTGCCGTAGAGAAAAAACATTTGACCCTACATTTTCCTATTTCAACCGATTGCTAGTTGCATCAGCATTCTGGATTATTACGTGTTCCTTTGTCTTTGAAAATAACTTTATATTTCTCTAAGTGAATGTTAGAAACAACATACTGATGCGTTATTTTCTAAGAAAATGTTCTGAAATTGTACTCTTATTATCCATGTTCGACTCTGGTACTAAATATCTGCTTTTCTTCCATTTTGATTGTTCCCGTCATAGAACCTTTGAAGCATGTTGACGTGATTTAAATTGGAACAAAATGGGATGCTTAGTGTACCAAATTGGAACAAAACGTTTTTTTTATTTCCAACATGGATAGTAAGGGTACTGCTTTGGAACATTTCCCTATTTTTAAGTACATGAATCATCTTCCAAATGAGCCCATCTTTAACGTGCATAGCATTGCAGTTGTGTGAGCAAAGGATTTACCCCGGATAAATTGTGATCAACTTCATATGTGTGAAATTTTAATTGCAGGCGTGCAATTGGGTACACGGGGAATCTGCTGCTGCCTCATCACCAAGCTTATGCTACAGGTGTGGTGAAGGAGGACATTTTGCTCGCGAATGCACAAGTTCCTCAAAGGTGAACTCAGCAAATCATGTATTTGACTCTAATATGTTGGATATTTAGTGTCTCAATCTTCTAATTCCACTGCCATTCTTACCCTTATTCTTCTCCAGGCAGGAAAGAGGAACCGTGAATTTTCAACTCCAGCCAAGAGATTCTCTAGAGAAGATAACAGTTACTTGGGTTTCCAAAGTGCACCTAACGAACTTGTCAAGGCTCGCAAGAAGAAGAAAAGCCGGCATGAAGAAAGAGGCCTCACAACACCAAGGAAATCAAAACATAAATACATAGAGGATCATGAAGACTCGAGGAAATCAAAACATAAATATATAGAGGATCCTGAAGACAACAGGAAATCAAAACATAGAGGTGGATGGAGTACTGAGGATCCAGGAGAGTGGAGGATATCGAAACACCGTGGTGGATGGAGTACTGAGGATCCAGGAGATTTTTCCTATAAGAAGTCCAAGAGGAGCAATTATACTTCTCCTGCAACACCGACTGGTAAGGGTCATCAGATTTCTGCATTAAGTGCAGGTGGTCAGATCTCAAGTTCAAGGTCGCCTAAGAGAAGTTGGAATCATAATTATGGAAATTCACCCTCACAAGGATCTGGAACCGGTTATTATAACAGATATTCTGCATCAAGATTCGGCAACTCTAGTAATAATGGCGGGTCGAGGAGACAGAGTGAGTGGTGATACTGATAAGAGAATTAAGATTATTAGGGAGGTGACAACCACACAAAAAGTAAGTTTTATGTTTTTAATACCAAATCACCCATTAGACCTTTGTGTAGAACAAATTGTGCCAGTTCTGTACGGTTATTTATTTACTTGTCAGTGCGCAACCATGTTTGTTGAAGACTTTGTTCCCATGGAAATTTGCAATGAAATTTATTTGGTTCATTGGATTACTGAAGGGAAGAAAATGGTTCATATTTCGGAACACACAATGTTGCTTTGCAAGACAAACCCGATTCTCCTGTCCTGTCCCGTTGCCATACTCGGGTTTGATGAGAGCCATCTTTCAATTACGGTTGAACAAAGGGTACAAGCTTAATTTTGTATTATGAAATCATATATGAAGAGGAAGAAAATTAACACTACTCACAGTGGGCGTCTTCGCCACCTTTTCCTTTTTTAGGTACATTTTTTCCTCGGAGCTCTCTTAAACTATGAAGTTTGCTTGCAATGAAGTGTATTTTGTTCTTTGCATTACTATTTACTAAATAGAATGCAGCCGGGAGAAACTACAACTTGATATGTCCTGTTGTCATTCTTACATATACATGTAAAGATGACCAAGGAATGGTTGGTCTATAAATTATTGTTGAATATAAAATTTAAAAATTGTTATGAAAATAATGTTTGAATTGGATGAACTCTTCAATGGTGTTAATTGTGTAGGTTACAAACTTTTGAATCTTCTTTTTTATTTCTCATTCAAGATTATGTTTATGTCTCTTTTCTATCCTATAAATAGAGATTATTGAAACATATGTATTACACAATTCTACAAGCAATAAGACTATCATCTTTTCTATTATCTCAAGTTCTTTCTTATCATGTTTGTCATTCTCTCTACTTTCTTAGTTATTTCATAACATGTTATCAACATGAAGCTCTACAAGAGATCTCGAGGTAATTATATTTATGTTCATCTTCTTCTTATTGTTATTTTTCTTCCTCTTTGCGATGATGGCTAAAATAAGCACATTTTGAAAGATCACTCATAATTGCCTAGCACTTGGAAAATCATTGTTTTTGATGTTTATGTTTAATCTATCTCTATATCAACATTCTATTGCAATTTCACAATGACTAAATCTCTATATATTTTGTCTTATGATTAAAGAGTTTCACAATCATATTGTATTATCTTTAATCACTTTGGTATTGTCTTGATTATATTATTTTATAATTTTGTTCATACCTCTTAAGTATGCTCTATGGTTATCAATCTTGGATTGGATCTTTCACATCAGAAAATTATGCTCACTTGGTTTTATATAATATTTGTAATATGGAAGTTACGACTGTTGAAATTTATGTGACTTGAAGTTCACATGATAAGAGATTTATGGATCACAAGTTCTTGTTCAAAGAGATTTATATGACCCCGAATTTCTTACGAGAACAAGTTTACCAAATTATACTTGGGGGCATGTGATATTGCATGTTGTAGCAATAATTCACACAAAGCCATTGCATATTAAAATATTCCCCAAATGTAACTTGTTAAAGGTCAAGAATCGAATATATCTTGATTAAGGGCTTTTGAATGTGCAATCTATGTTTTAATATCTCCTCCTCACCATAGTGAAATGGGACCCAAAGAAAGTTTGACATTTATGTTGGATTTGAATCCACATCAATTGTTACTTACGACAGGTGATATGTTCAAGGCATGGTCTACATTATGTCCATATAATGAGACAATATCCCTACATTAGGGGGAGATAAGCTAAAGTCTAATAAAGAAGACAACATAATGCATTGTCATTGTCTCATTTGATCCTCCTATAAATCAATGTGAAACGAATTCACTTGTTTGAATTTGAGCAACATAATATTGATGAGTATCATCAAAGGCATGAGTTGACAAGATGAGAAAAAGCAACTCGAGCATAGTTGACTTCATTGGTGAAAT
>JAYMSW010005338.1:0-10118 GCA_036897725.1 Erodium texanum
AATGGATGGTCGGAACTATGTCCTGGGGGAGAGTCGCGGTCGATGTCGAACAACAATCAAAAGGATCATCAAAGTTTAAGGTATCTTCTTGATTAGAGGCTGTGCACTTCGTTTCAACAGAAGTGGCTCTCCAAATTATTGGGTCTGACCTACAAAATAGAGTATAAGAAAGGCATAGAGAACCACACTGCGGATGCTCTGTCTCGCATTCCTCAAATTGATTGCAGCGTGATCTCTTCTTCTGTTCCGGAGTGGATGCAAGAGGGAGCTGATAGCTACGGGGGGGGTTTAGAAGCAAAAGGGATTTTGTTACAGCTAGCGGTTGACAAAAGTGCTCTTTCGAATCATGAGTTGAAACAAGGGGTAGTTTTGATTGATGGCAAGATTTTTTCTGGGATCAGGGTCGCACATTCGCTCTCGAATTATCAAAGTGTTGTACTCATCAAGGCTTGACGGTCTCTCTGGGTTTTCTACAACTCTTAAGCGCATTCAGTCATTGTTCTTTTGGCCCTTAATGCAAAAGGAAATTCGAGCATTCGTCAAGGAATCCAAACTTGTCAGCGTTGTAAAGCAAAGCACACCTTACCTTCAGGTCTCTTGTAGCCTCTCTTAATTCCTAGTGGGCCTTGAAGTGATATAGCCATGGAATTCATCGAGGGCTTGCCCAAGTCCAACAATTGCAAATCTATCCTTGTCGTTGTTGACAGGTACTCAAAAGACAGACATTTTTTTTTGCCTCTGACACATCCCTACACTGCATCTTATGTTGTTATTTTCTTTATAGACAACATCTTTAAGCTTCATGGAGCCTCAGAGACAATTGTTTCAGATCGCGATTGCATATTTATCGGCAATTTCTAATAGGAACTGTTTAAGTTATAGGAAACTCAACTCAGAACTTCCACAGCCTATCACCCGCAAACAAAACGTCTCAATCAATGCCTTGAGAAATACCTTCGTGCCATGGTTCATCAACGATCGAAGGATTGGGAAAATGGTCAGGCTTTGTTGAGTACCGGTACAACAGCATGTATCACTCCTCACTCAAAATGAATCCCTTCGAGGTTGTGTACGATCATCCACCCAAATCTCTGACAATCCCAGGTATCGCATCTAGAGTTACAGTCGTTGAAGAGTTTTTGAAACAGGGTCCATGATAACCCAGTTGCTCCGAGATAATCTAACGGTCGCTCAACACAGAATGAAATCGCAAGCAGATAAACAGAGTTCTGACCGTTCTTTTAAAGTAGTAGAGCAGGTCTACTTAAGGCTACATCTGTATCACCAATCAACCATTTCCCTGTGAAGAAATATGAAGCTGTCTGCGAGGTTCTTTGGCCCTTATGAAATCACTGAGAAATTGGGTCCAGTAGCGTATCGCCTTAAATTGCCCCCGAATGCCAAAATCCATGATGTTTCCATGTTTCGCTCTTGAAGAAGCAAGTTGGTGCTCGCAACACTGTGGTCTCGCATCTTCTTGAGATCGCCGCTGATGGTCTTCCCAAGGTCGAATCGTACAAAGTCAGAGACCTTCGCTTGATCAAGAAACACAATGCAGCTCACGTGGAGTACTTGGTCCAGTGGAACCCCCATAGCCTGGAGGACTCGACATGGGAGGACGCTCATGGCTTTCGTACTCAATTCCCTGATTTCAAAATTCCAGACTTGAGGACAAGTCGTGTCCAGGAGGGAGGCAATGTCAACAACGTGAGCTTTGGGAAGCTCAGCGCTGACTAATCTTGCAACCCAAGTCACGTTCATTTAAATTCAATAAGACCAGAAGAGGCGACGTTTGAGATATGAGCCAACTGTTCTCATCCATTCCATAAGATGACACGTGTCAGGTGTTCATTGTTGAGTCGTGAGCGAGATCGTGTCATGAGCAGAACATTGTAGGCTCTGTGTTGGAGGATCACATCTTCTCTCTATAAATTCATTGTTATAAGGAATATAGGGTTAGCCAAATTTTATAGTGTATTGAGGACTGGAGCAGATGAGTTGGTTCTTGTAGCAAGGCTAACCTTTCATTGTAATTTTCTGGAGAAATCGTTGAGTCGATTGAGTCTGTAATTAAGTCATTTCCGTTTAAATCAAAAGCTTTTCTGGTCGATTCAATTAAGCTGAACTCGAACTTAATTATATAAGCTCGTTTAAACCCGAGCCGAGCTTGAGCCAGACAATTTCTCCTTTTGAGTCGAACCGAGTACTAATAAAATTAGACTAGATTGCACCCCTGAAACCGTTGGCTACACGTTTGACGTTGCTCTAGAGAAAATGAAATTGATGAAATAGAGAGTTACAGTAGAGTTGTCCGTACAATAAAAAGTGATATGTCAAAAAAATGAACGGAAGCGGGTCATATCCTCACACCCGCTGAGGATGTGGTAAACACGGTCAGCGCACAATAAACCCCGCGTCCAAACAGTCAGTAGAATGGTTTTACATTCGTTCACTCACCTGGAGAGGAAATAAATGGTAGAAGGAAGGAAGCCTCTTCTGTTGCATCTCAGATTGCCCACTCGTCTAAGGTACGCTTCTCCCGATTTTCGTGTTCCTGCATCACTGTCTTTGATTTTTGGATTCGTGAAATGTAGCTAATACTTGTGAGTTTTCCTTTCTGGAATCGACGCACTTTAGTTTCTAACTGTAATTCCCAGATCTAGACGCAGTCCATATAGGTCTCAGGTTTTCAGATCAAGGGAAAGTGGGTTTGATATTCTTTGATCTATGTGCGTGATTTGGGTTTATTCTTGTAATATCGATGGGTTTATCCGGTTTTCACTTTCGAACCTGTATAATCTGGGGTTCTCCGTTTGGTTTTAGATTTAGATGCAGGTTTCACCTATCTCGATGTGGATTACAGATTTAAGAACAAGCTTGAGATGCTTTGGACTTTAAATTGGTGTATTAAGACATGATTAAATGCTGTAATTACTGTTTGGGCTTTTCTCTGTCGAGATTTATACTTATCCATGCACCCAAATGAATTTGTAGGAAGAATGATAACCATCAGCAGGGAAACAGTATAAGTTTTTAGTTTAAAAATCTTTGAGCTGATTTAGTGATCATAGTCATGTTTTTCAGGGTGCTGGTTAGTTATATATATATTTTTAATGTCTCTTGGTAATGTATATTCTCCTTCCCATCACAAAATAAAAATAAGTATTTCATTTACTGTTAAGCAACTCTGAAGGATCGGTGGGGTTAATGCTTCCCTTTCGACTATGTACCCCCGTGAGGTTCATGTGCTACCCTAGTTAGTTACTGTAGCGAACTGAGACCAATGATATTAATGGTAATTCATGCGTAAGTAACTTCTTAAATGAGAATGAGACACTTATATTGGAACGCTGAATTTCAGAAAGGATGACACGCATTTTGGAACAAAAGGAGTAGGATAAATTGGACTTTATTCATTTCAAGAGATAATAGAATGTGCCCTTTTGCAGTTCCTTAAATGATCAAGTGATCTTTCAGGAAGAAATGGATATTGTGATTCTTCTGTAAACAGGTTTCTACTTTACTGATAGGATATTTTGTATTTTTATCGTTGTTAATTAAAGATGGCTCTTTTCTAGCTATTTGAAAGAAATCTTGTGTACTGAAGTAACTGAACCTGGATAAAAAAAATGGTTTAGTTTCCTTTCTTATTGTACTAGTTTTTGACAAGATAATACTTTAGAACCAATTAGGAGGTGCCTGGCATCAGATTGTATCATGCTTAAGGTGTGCTGTGCACTATAAAGCTTTAAGAACTTTGATGCCCCAAAACATCTGACATATAGCTTGGCAGAAATTTTCAGTGAAATATTTGTTGGTATCAGTTATATCTCCGCGTGGATGTATAAATCTATTAGCTACTTGCATTTTTTTGGAATATCTGAAGCAGCTATTATTGTATGGTTTAAACACAACTAATGCTTATTTAACACTACTTAAATTCAGAGGAAGAAATAAGGATACTGACAGAGGTCAAGGTGGAAGAAACTACTGGGGTTTGACTAAGAAGTAAAAAAAAAAGATGCCTGGACAGAAGATCGAAACAGGGCACCAGGACACAGTGCATGATGTAGCCATGGACTACTATGGGAAGCACCTGGCAACAGCGTCATCTGATGCCACCATTAGGATAATTGGTGTGGGCAACAACTCTGGTTCGCAGCAGCTTGCTATGCTGACTGGCCACAAAGGCCCTGTTTGGCAGGTTGCTTGGGCACACCCCAAGTTTGGATCAATCCTTGCATCCTGTTCTTATGATGGTCAAGTAATACTATGGAAGGAAGGTAACCAAAACGAGTGGTCACAGGCTTATGTTTTCAATGAGCACAAGTCATCAGTGAACTCCATTGCTTGGGCGCCTCACGAGATTGGCCTCTGCTTGGCTTGTGGATCTTCGGATGGGAATATCTCAGTCTTAACTGCCAGACCTGACGGTGGTTGGGACACGACTAGGATAGATCAAGCCCACCCTGTTGGAGTTACCTCGGTTTCATGGGCCCCAGCAATGGCTCCTGGGGCTTTAGCTGGACCAGGTCTCCAGGATCCTGTTCAGAAACTGGTTTCTGGTGGCTGTGACAATACTGTGAAGGTGTGGAAGTTGCATAACGGGAGGTGGACAATGGATTGCTTCCCTGCCCTTCAGAAGCACACTGATTGGGTGCGGGGCGTGGCTTGGGCACCAAACTTGGGGCTGCCAAAGTCTACAATAGCAAGTGCTTCCCAGGATGGAACAGTGGTTATATGGACTGTTGCCAAGGAAGGGGATCAGTGGGAGGGTAAAGTCTTGAAGGATTTTGAGACTCCAGTATGGAGCGTGTCGTGGTCGCTGACTGGGAACTTGTTGGCTGTGGCTGATGGGAAAAACAATGTAACGCTATGGAAAGAAGCAGTTGATGGCGAGTGGCAGCAAGTGACTTCAGTTGAGCCCTAGGCTTAAGGTTTCTCAATTTTTCCGTTTAAAATATATGTTCACATCATCAGGAACTAGTTTATGAGTGTCTAAAGACAATATTTTTGCTTTTGGTTTGGAGAATACTTTGATGTATTGGTTAGTGTGATTAATGTTTCTATCAGAATTAGGGGTGAAAGAAAACATATATTACTTGTATTTTGGAGTGATAGATGCTGTCTTTTTTGTTTCTTTCCCGTTCGATTGATAGAGCCAGATCTTTGGAATTTTGTGTTCATATATATGTAGATTTGAACATTTGAAAAGCTCTTGAGTGCAGTTGTGGCTTACAAGCTGCTCATTTGTATGAGCAGCTTGTAACTAATTTCTAGTTTCCAATGTGCGGTTAAATCACATGAATTTGGAGAGTAATCTTCTGAGTTGAGTATGTTGTGTGTGTGATTGATCATTGTACTTGGGAACCTTGATTGACAAGGTTTTCAAATTGATTATCGCGACAATCAACATTGCTTTGGGACATTGACTTTTGTTTGGCTAATTGCTTACTAGAAAGAGTGACTAGGAGAACGCTTAATTGCCAACCTTTTCAATCCTTGTCGATGTCTTTGAATTCAAACATTTGCTATAAATTCATATATTATCATAGTTATGTCAAATGAAATACTAATTCGACATGCATTTTATGTCACAATATCTAATACAATAGATTTTGTATTATGATTAGCATTTCACGCTTTTAAGAATTTCTATAGGGTTTTAATTTCTAAACAAAACAAATCTTCATTGTGTTCATCCAAATCACGGTCTATTTCAACCTATGCTATAACAACTTGCTTATTCATTCGCCTATTTTAAATTTAAAGTGTGAAAAAAATGTTCCAAACATTTCTTCAATAGATGAAATCAGATCGAATAACGTTAAATTGATATAATCTATTATATATATAAAAGTAAAATAATGAGAATCCACGTGGCATCCTATTTTTTTCAGTATTCTACTCTTTTGCTATGGTGCTTATAAAACTATCCTTATTAACAAGTATATTTACACTATATGCCATTACAATTTTAATCTAAAACAAAACCCTAATGAGAGAGAGCAACGCATATCATATGTTCTTTGCCTCTCTTGCTCCTCCGGTGCTGTCGCCTTTGGACCCCCTCACCTTGCTGCCCTGTCTCGAGCTTTTCTTCTCCGTCGGCAACACACGAGTGGCCCTACTACCTCGTCTCCGTATTGATGGCGTGCCGAGCTCCGGCGTCCCGTGGCCCCTCTGCTCCCCCCGGCCGCTCCAACAACTCTTTATTGCTTCGCCATCCAGTCCTGCACAGTTTTCCTTAGCATGCATACAGGGATGTAAATAGAAACCCACACGGAGAGGGACGGAGAGGTATTGAGGAGGGAAGACCTATATCTTCTTTGTCCTCAACGAAGGTCTTTACCAATCTCTTCTTTTAAGCTTTGCTTGATTTTTCTTCTAGGGATTTGGATTCCGATCAAAAATCTATTTTTGCAGGGAAAATCTTCAATATGCAGGTCATGGCATGCATTGGGTAAGTGACTGAGTCTTAATTTTAGAATTAACAATCATATGGGCATTTGATATTGCATCGTTTTTTTATGAGTACATGAATTGGGTTTTTGGATGATGCTAAAGAGGCCACAAAGTGATAGTGAGACATTGAACATGCTGGAAAACTTTATCAAGTCAAACCGGTTCTTGAGGTGGTTAATAGGTACTTTCAAATTATGCCACTTTGTTTAGTTTGCTTTCTGGCACCCAGGTACAAACAGTTTCTCACATTGAACGCTCTGCTTTAGTTGTTTTCTGCTTTGATGTATTGATGTATCAACTACTACCCTCTGCTTATTTTTAAACAAAATTGCTTTTTTACACCGGGTAGTAATTGTTATACTTTTGCACGTACCTGCTTTCTTATGTTATTTATTGATGTATCAGCAACAATTCTCTGTTTAGTTTTAAACAGGACTACTCATTTATTAATGTACTTTTTCCTTCGAGTTTGTTTGCTTATTTTATCTGCATTTTTATTTGGTATAATTGTTGATTGGTATGCCAAGAATCGACATGTTCATCTAAGTATACCATGTGATCTCTGTTTTGTGTTTCTCCTTATTTTCTTAGTCAAGATATTCTTACTACTAAGTATCATACTCAACGTGTCCAATATGGATTATTAGCGATTAAACTATTTCTAACCTAGGAGTATCTGTTTCTAAATGCTTCTGAGTCACATTTCCTGCCCATATGAACTTGACTATGAAGTTTGTACCGCTAATATTTTTATATAATAGATTTGAAATGCTCTATCAGTATAGGGATAGGATAAGCTTATCACTTTACTATCTAATGGTGGTCCGAATTTTAAAAAAGATTCTTATTGAGTGGTATTACTAATCGAAGACAACATTTGGGAATAAGGTTCTCATTTGAGATTTTTTTTTCCAAGGTTGTTTATTTGTTCCTTATTTGTAAGGCTATCTCCTCTTGTGACATATACTATGTTAGATGGTTTAAAATTTAAAAAATACATTTCCTTTATATTCATGTTACCTGCAGGTTCTAATTACTGTCACCCTTGGCTTTGTTGTCGCCGGTTTGCATATGTTGAAGTCATGGTATCTGATGGATCAACCTCAATGGCAATTGTCTGTGGATGTATTATTTCTAATTGTCTAATTTCGTCCATGTGCTGTATGTTTATATACTGCTTGAAAATTTGCGAGTACCATTCTTGTTCAATAAAAGGGCGGTTCATTGTATATGAGGCTCCCATCATTGGGGCATTATCTTGAATTTACACAAGTCCCTTTCTTTGCATAGTAGACCTTTTCCCTATCTTGAACTTACAATGTAAAGTACAAGGTATCTCACTGTCACAATAATTGTTTGTGACATACTAGCTTCCATGTTGGCTAAAAATACTTGTGAAATATGCATTTTTAAAAAAATAAAAAAAATTGTTGTGGTGGTAATACAGTTTAATGACGTCCAGGGGTTATGGATCCATGTACCTTCTACCCTATGACTGTCAGTTTATGAATCACTGTGTTAGGAGTATAACATTAAGTTTGATGTACATGTTTTTTCTTTTATAGGTAGTATGGCTTTGATGGATGTTGGCAATCCCTTAAGAGAATATTCAACCGTTGTTTTTGTTGGTCTTGTTAGTGAGGTGTCACATCAACTAGAGAACACAGTAGAGGAGAGGATCTTAAAGTTGTAAGAGAAGAGGGGACCTGTGTTGTGTCTGAAGGGTTTGTATAATAATTTGTTTGCTGGTTTTAATGTTGCATTATTCTTTTTTTTGCTCTTTAACACTAAACTTATTTATTTCATTGCTGTTTTTTTGTAGCACTGTTGGGGGATGTTCAGAAGCTCTTGAACAATTAACAGGAGGCCTGAGATTCCTCTGTATGTGCTAATATTCAATATACGTTAATTAGATTATGATACTGGTGATAAATTAATGTACTTTTTATGTGTAATTTTTGTTATAGTGGTGTGGAGTTGAAGTTATATTTTTGTTGTAAATTGTTTCAGTTGGTTAAGCTTAAGACAGGTTCAGATTTGTCTTATATATTAGTTGTACATCTCGGTAGAGATGGCCTAATTTGGGCAGTGTCCGAGAGTTGCAGGTATATGTTGTCTGCATTTTTTTGGAGCAGAAAAAATACGGATTGAGATGCTAATTTGGTTCATTATTGTGCTAATTGAAGTTGATTATTTGAATGACACGAAGTTGCGACTAATGAAGTCAATAAGCTGAGTCTAAAAGCATCTAAAATAAGCTCGACCAGCTGGAAAGAATCGGCCACCAGAAATCATTGGCATTCAACAAGGAGGGTTCTTTGCTTGCTGTTTATGGGGAGGTATGGATATCTCAATCTTTTACTCTTTAATTTTATAGGATTTCAAATTTTATTTGATCTATTTTTATGGTCAAAGTGCTGTTTTTTTTTAATAATGGAGGGGCTAAAATGGTAAACTTATTCAAAAATTAACAAAATTTCAGATTTAAACGTGAGCTATTCATAAGGTACCTTAAAGATCATTTTTTTTTATCAAAAGGCCCTTTTTGTTCGTGACCAATACATAAGGCATATTTAAGCAATTCCCCCTTGATTTAAATAGTGAACATGGATATTCTTAGCTTTGAATTATTTATTGAAACTATGACATTAATGAAGAACTTAGAACAAGATAGGAGCGAATAAAACAATAAAATTTCAAAGTCCTAACCTCAAATCCATGTATTTCGATTAACCAATTAAAAGGATGAATCAGAATTGTTACCTCTTTGCTGTTTCTGGGCGACCAGAAAAATGTTTTGCGTTAGACGAACCTATTCCCACCCGAACTGGTTTTTGTGCAAAACACAAAAGTTGTAGAGGACTCAGTGAGGTTTTCAGAACATATAAAACGAAGCGTTCGGAATTCTGTAGCTCAAGTTATGGCCCTCGTAAGTCTCGACTTCCTGCAAGACAGATTTCTCGTAGTTTCAAGCCTGGTTCGAGACGGGGACCTTGGATGTTCATACTTCCGTGTAGCACGGGATCAAGACGTCTCCAACGGGATCCGTCCTCTGTCGGTATCCACACGAACAAGTTGATTCCAAAGCTAGTGTGCTACCACTTATGATTTCTCTCTTTCCCGTGTATCTGTATATATTTTTTTCGGCTAGGGCTCCTCTCAATTTCGAAAATCAGAGATCTATTAGCCACTAACCCTAGCTGAACATACATATATATATAGAAGTCAATGTCAGGTGAAAGGCTAATGTCCATAGACGAATAATACGAATATAATCTAAAAGGAATTATATGTACTAAAAATTACACTTGTAGTTCATCCGATTTTTGGAACTTGCTGTGGCAGAAACTTCGGATGAACATATCTGGAGCTACAGACCTCCGATTCATCGGATTTCTGATGTGCAGGAATCCTTTGTGTCTTCTCTACAACTTTGTAGTTTTCGCCGAGACCCAATTCTGACTGGAAGTACTCCGTTAGGGATAAAACATTTCAGTGGACAGTTTTGGAATCTATTGAAAATCGACTATGATCTTTGATGGAAATGGTTTCTATCGAGGCGTGGTAAACCACTTTCCTTAAGACGATTATTACCCCGTATGGATAGTCATCTCCCAGAATACAACAACGAACGAAATCGAACTCTAACTGAG
>JAYMSW010005339.1:0-10118 GCA_036897725.1 Erodium texanum
AAACGGTGCCGTCTTCTTCTTCGGGGAATCACCAGAAGCCTCCATTGAAGAAGAGCTACGGAGGTTACGGAAACGGCGTTAGAGTGAACCCCGTTCTTCACGTCCCCGTTGTGAATATCTTCGGCATAGGTTCCATCTTCAGTAGCTCCACTGGAAGAGACAACAAGAACAAGATCAACAAAAAGTGATTTGACATTAATTTCTATTTGATCCGACTTATCAATCTCAATAGATATTCTGTTTCGAAATAAACGTTTTATTATATAAATTATATACAAGTTAATGTTTACATTCGATGTATACGTATTGATTTCTAGAAGAACATAAAACTATTTCGTTCATATTCTTAGATGATGACCCCTACAGTGAGTTAAAGACAATGCACCATGAATTGTCTATGATTTGTTTTCTAATAATAAATCAAATTAAATAATAAGCTTGTAAGTAGACATGTAACTTTGTTGTTATTAGCTGTATAGGCAAGGCATGCAAGTTGATATCCTTGTATGTTTCTCTCTACATGTGAAGGACATGAGCTTGGTTGATAAAATTGTCCCTTATTGATCCAAGATTTGGGCTCAAAATGATAACAGTCATTTTTGTAGGACCATTGATTGGGAAGACCACAAAATCTGATTCCAAATAAAAAGTACCCTTATATAAATTATATATTATGATGTAAACATTTCATTTTCTTAAAAACTCTATATTGATAGCATGTCAAAAAATTAATATTTGGAATCAATTTCCCATCATTTTATTTCATCTCAAATTTTTTTTGTGTGTAATATAATCATGTATATTTTGTTATTAGTAAAACAACAATCCCAAATACATATTTGAATCAAACTTCCCTTTATAATCAATCATATAATTCCATTTAATTTGATGAAAACAAGTGTACCATAACAAACCAAGTTGTGTCTTCAACATTGAGGATGGGACCTGGAGACATTAAAAAATTGAGATATTGTGACCAGAAAAATTCAAGTGGCACCAAGTGATGTCTAATAATAATTCATTAACCTCTCTCCAAATTCACCTAATATTTCAGTACATTTGGATCTTTGCATTACATTCCACCCATTTTAAATAATTCCGACACGGGATTTTTTTTATGTTAATTATTTCTATCCTAAAATAATTGTTTGCTTTATGGGTGGACAAGATTTTAATCCCACACCTTCGTTAAAGATCGGCATCAATTAATTAATATCAACTATTTCGTTATGAAAAATAAATATTTGTATGTGTATATATACGCTATAAGTTATTAGTATCCCAGAATAATTGTTTTCTTTATGGGTGGACAAGATCTTACCCTACTCCGTTAAAGAGCGGCATCAATGAATAAACTTAAATATTTCGTTAGTCCGTAAATCTATATCATCTTTTTTCGAAAAATAAAAATGATATAATCTTTAGGTTATTAGGTTAGATATAACTCGATCTATATGAAATCACAGGAATAAAGAAAGGAAAAATGATGATTTAAATATTCAATTCGTTTAAAGTGTTAAACACAAATTTATTTTGACCCATCAAAGTAGCTCAGTGGTAATGATAGTTATGTCTTATTTATCGAGAATCGAATCTTGATAGGTGTAATAATATTATTATTTAAACTGTTTGTGTTATTTGCCGTTTGTTTATCTTGAGTTATATCATATGTTTATCATGGTACGTTGTTTGATCTGATCTGATTTGATTGTTAAGCGGTACGCAAACTATACTCATTCAATACTGACCGTAGAAATTGTTATTCCCACCAAGTTTAGAGTCTGTAATGTTACTGCTGAGTTTATAATGTTACTTTCTTGTCAAATACAATCAATAGTTCAATATATGTATCTTAATGGTTGATATATAATATAATTGACAAAATTTTCAAACAAAAAAAAATTAATTTTGAGACCATTGATAATTTAGTAAAATGATTTGTATGGCTATAAGGACACCCTTTTGATGTAATTTTATGGCAATCATTTTCATTAAGGAGGTAAGTTGATAACTTGATGCCAACCAACCACTATCTTCACTTCACTTAAGACACCTTAGTTAATGATTATGATTTAAGTAACGATTTAGTAATAAAGGCTTGTTTAATCAAATCATATTAAGCACTTGAAAATCTTATCTCATAACTATTATCATATAAGTGTAAATTTACTCTTTAAACTTTTTCATCATCGTGTAATTGCAACAATTCTTGTTGATAGGTTGAGATTAGGCTATGGAATTAAGTTTTTCTTTTGCCAATGGAATTAGAGTTTATATCTCACAACCACCGCTTCTTTTGTATGAATGGGCCGACTAAGTCAATTATCGTAATTAAGTTTCTTGTGACTTAAGCAATAATTAGACTTCTGATTGTAACCCACTTCTAATTCCTCCTTCAATTAATGTAAATGGGAATTGACCTATTTTATTAGGTATAACTTAATATATTTTAATAAGAAATGAACACACCATAATTTGTTCTAATATATGTATTTTGCTCTCTTTAAAATAGATGTTTAACTGGTTCAAAAAAAGAAGATATTTAACAATAATAGTAATAATAAATTTTCCTTGCCATATAACGTGCATTCTTGTTCTTATTATTTTCCCGGTCTTTGGTTAATTACGATAAACTATAACTTGAATTTTATTAAAAAAAATGTTATTTAAATACATGTATACACTATTAGAGCACAAACAATACATCATTGAAAATTCATTGATCACGTATGAAGGAGAATGGATCAATACAAGGGAGAGAATAGGACGCATTTGACAATAAGGATTTTGGGGTGTTCAATAGGGAATCTCAATTTTGCCGGGCCTTATTCTCTTTTATATTTTATTTTTACAAAAACTTTATCATATAAATTATTTATTAATTTTGGTAATTCGATTTGTCATGTTTTAAGTAAAAAATGGTGATTAGAATTCTGTAAACTCTATATTAGATTTTAAAAAGAGAGTCCAAAAAATCTGTCTCACCAATTTTTTTTTTCACAAATCGACGAAAATCAACTGGTTCTCTATTTTTTTTTTCTCCACATTAGTCTTGCTCTTGAGCATTCTCTAGAAAACCCAAATAGATTTTGGTTGCTCATCTTCCCTCAATCCCATCGACTTTATTTTCACATAGAAAAATGTAAAAACTCAGAATTTCAATAATCTAATATTCTAATTCAGTACAGGTCTTATTCAGAAATAATGATTCTCTTTCATTGGAATTGGAAAGAAAAAAAAGAAGTTAAAGCTTCTATCTTTCCCCATAAAACTCCAAACTTGCAAGCCATTTCGGAGACTTCCACTTCCTTGTTGAGTTCACTATAAAATGCAAAACAGTTCAGAGCTCTGACTCAACCATGGCGGCGGTCGAGGTATGTTCCTCGGAAGCTTGTGGTCCGAAAATCTCCTTCTCTCACGACCTCCCCGATTCCTCCTCCGGCATTGTTCCGGTGGAGCAATTGCCTCGTCAATCCCTTTCCTCAACCATCGATTTTGCTTTCTTTGCCGTTAACCACCTGGGTTTGGTTCCAGAACCTCCGTCCCCCGCCGACGAGCTTTTCTCCGACGGGAAGATCCTTCCTTCATCCGGAATCAAGAAGTCGCCGCCAACTCCGCCGCCGTGTCCGGAAGATGACGTTCGGGAAGAGAAACAGAGTGTTTACTCGAATGCTGATACGACGTCGTTTTGGAGCGGGAGCGTGAACCGCGGGAGCAGGTATGGGCGGTTGTGTAATTTCCAGATTATGTCGAGGAGCAACTCGACCGGGTCGACTCCGAGCGTGAAGCGAGTCGCTGAACATCCTCGGCATCCATTGTCGAAGAGTAAATCGCAATCGCATAAACAGCAAAACGTGTCGGGATCGCCATTGAAGAAGAAGAAGAAGAGTGGTCAAGTTGGTGGTGGTGTTCATATGAACACTGTTCTGAATGTTCCTATTGCAAATCTTTGCGGTTTTGGTTCGCTCTGTTTCAGTGGTAAGGACAAGATCAAGAAGAATCGTTGATCTTTTCATTTTCGTTTCAATTATTTAATCGTGTATAATATTATTGGGTTTGTTTTGCAAATTGAGTTGATCTGGTTTAGTGCTTGAATCTTGATCTCTATATTATAATAGACAAAATGTAAATAAAATAAAGTATTTCAAATTAAAGTTATTTGGTCATTAGAAATAGAACGAATCATCATGTTAAATTCGCTCCATGTACGTATTTTGATTTTGATTTACATAGTGTGATTCAACAGATGTTATGAATGTGAGAAACAAGGAATTGTTGGGACAAAGGCTATAGATATTGTTTGGTCGTAGGTTGTTGTCATTAGTTAATGTTGGTTATATAACCACTATTGTGATGATCTTTTATGGCGGTGGTTGCCTCTTATATGATCTATAACGATAATTTATATTTGCTTCTTATTTTCACGATACTGCCCCAATCAACTTCCTCGTTGGGCCTGGTCATATTGGGCTTTCCTATACGAATCCATATATTCTTATGGGTTTCGTAACATGTTTATTATCTTTTAGCCTAATAGCACACACAAAAGAGTACACGTATTTTAAAAGGGGTAGTTGATAGTTTGTTGTTTCCTTAATTGGCTGCCCAAGTGGGCCCATTATTACCATTTTCTGTCCCCATCCGTGTTTAAGACAAAAGTGGGTCCCACACCCATGATCATTTATATATTATTACAGCAAGTCTTCACGTTCGCCAACTCTCTTCAACTACATGAACCGGTTTCTCCCATGTTGTAGTGATAAATTGTGTCCTCTTTTTTTTTTTTTGAGTCATTAAACAAATTAAAACATAAGGTACGAGATACGACAAGAAAATATTAAATATTTGCTTGAATTATGATTTTGTGTCAATATTCCGTAGTTCTCAAAAGTTGAGTTACCTAACATTTTCCTCGTTAGCCGGGTTCATAGGAACTCACGTGCGCTTATTTTATTTTTACTTTCACCTTTTCAAATTACCAACAAAATAAACTTGTACTGACGTGGGTGATAACAAGAGCGCGTGGTGTTCAGTGGTCAACACACGAGAGTGGAGTTGGTAGATCGAGTCGATGTCTGAAAAAGTGGGAGAAAAATATAGGAGGGTCCTGAGGGAGTAGCAGCAGATAGACGTAGACCCAACAAGACAATATATAAAATATAACAACTGTTCCTTCTGTTCACCGTTTTGTCCCTTTTCTACGGGACAAGTTCCTACGGAGTATTAAACGACACCGTTTTTGGACGTAACGGAACGGAATTATTTATTTTTGTTTGATATCTTTTATTGACTACTGTCTACTGTTCCAAAGCGCGTAGGGTCCCCCACCGCTTAACTTGCGCACTCTCCCCACTCTCTGAGTCACTATAGCTTCTTTTGACAGAGAGAGAAGGCTCTGTTTTGGCTTTTGCTGCGAAATCGATGGTTAGTGCCTCCTCGAGTTTCTTCAATTTGTTCAGAGTGTCACGAAACGTCGAATCTAATCGAATCGAATCCCATCATTGTTCGATTCTGTTCTGTGCTACCCGTTTCTGAAAATTCATTTTGATTTAACGGATCAAATCATATCGATATCGTCTTCATCGGTCTCATCTCATCTCTTGTGGGTTCAGAGAAGAATCTGTGGATCTTTGCGTGAAGACGATATGGAATAGTCTCTCTGCATTCCTCCACTTTCCCTCTGCATTTTCTCTTTTTTGGGCCTGTCGGCAGTTCTCAAGGGTAGCTTTCGGATTCAGAGTTTCTACAGAGGAAGAGAGAGATACGGACAAAACAGCGGTGTGTTGGGTTTGTCTTGGTTTTGATTTTGGGAAAGCTGTTCACGCATGGCACTATTGGTTGTGCGGTCTATTCTTCAGTGAGTTTAGCTCCCCATCTGGGGTTTTTTTGGTTTTTGGTAGATGGTGAGTGCTCTAGAGAGAGAAAGTGAAGCTGGGGTTTTCTGGGTTTTGGTTCAGCTATGGAGGGTTCGAAAAATTTAGGAGTGTTCTCATTTCCGGGGCTTGAAAGTTTCTAGCTTTATTTTTCTCGAGAATCGATCTTCAAGGTTTGTGTTTCGCTGCTGAGCCGCGAGAAATGAACGAGAGCGGCGCTTGCTTGGCGATTACTGAGAAGAGGGCTCAGAGCCAGAGGCCTGGTGGCTGTGTGGGCCTTTTCTTTCAGCTCTTTGACTGGAACCGCAGATTCGCCAAGAAGAAGCTCTTCTCCAAGAAATTGCTTGCTCCTGGTATGTCTCTCTCTCCCTCATTTATCGAAGAAATTGATAAGAATGTTTGCTTTTTGTTCTGATTCTCTTTGATTTCACAGCTCGAGCAAAGCTAGCAGCAAAGAATCTTGGAGGAGATGAGAAGATGCCCAAGGCCAAGCTTCATCTGGTATGCGCATTACATTTCTGATATTGGACTTTTTGCCTTTCTCATTTGCTTGCCTTTTATTATACAGAGTTCATATTTTGATGTTTTTTCCATGGATGATTTGTGGTAGATTGCTGATGAGAATACTGGAGGTTTCTCTAATATGAAGAGGAATGGGATTTGCAAGGTTGATTCCGACAGAAGGCATGAAATGAAAGCACCAAGTTTGGTCGCTAGGCTTATGGGTCTAGAGTCCATGCCCGCTTCATCTCGTGAGAAACCCAAGAAGGCTTCAGTGTTGGAATCGGTTGACAATGATGAGGAAAGGAGTTTCATAGGCTCCCATAATGTGCCGGCTAAGACAGATTTGAGCTTGGAGAAGGGAACATTGAAGCTTGAATCAAGGCCTCAGAAGCTTCTGAAGACTGGTCCATCGGAGGTGTTTCAGTTTAAGAATGTTTTGTCGAGATCAAGAAAGCATCAGCACCCAAAACTTGATCCTCCGGTTAAGAGTCCGAGGGTTTCTTCTGCTAGGAATGTGTCGAGAACTCGCTTGATTGATGTGGCTACTAGAATCTTGGAACCTGGTTTGCAAGCTACAAATAGGGCTAAATGTTCTCTTACTTATCCGGGCTCAATGCGTTGCTCTCCTAAGGATGAAGTTATAGCAGAACTGACACGGGTCAGGTCTCCAGAGCCTTTCAATGAACCTGGTTATAATGGAAGTGAATCCCAGTCCATTGATGTTACTAGCCTCAGTTCATATGAGCAGCAGCTACATGATTTTCCTTTATCAGCTCCAAATTTTGCCAAGGTCTCCATGGAGCAAGAAAAAGATACAGTTTTGGAGAAGACTCGGGACCTATCTATATCGTATAAGGAGGGCAATTCTTATCCTAAAGTAGGACAAGAAAAATTGTCGTCGCCTAACAAATCATGCAAGACCAGGACTCAAGCTCATGATCGGATGTCCTTAGGCAAGGATAGGGTTCCATCAAGGGCCAAACTTAGTGAATTTCAGAGCAGAAGAGTCTCAAATGCTGTTGGTGAGTCGAAAGATTTTGTTTCTTTGAACCGAAATTTGAGTGGACGAACCAGGCCAAGGGTGGCTTCCAATAGTAATGTTGACGATCAGAGAAATTCTTGTAACATGAGAGATGATTCTTTGCCGAGGTTAAGATCTCCAGCACGGAAGAGAAGATCAGTTAATGGGAATGTTGAAAGATCTAGATTGGAAAATGAGAGGAACCTTCAATCCAATGGGTTTACCAGAAGAGAAATGAGGGCCAATTCTCAATTCCGACATCAAAGCAGTAGTAGGGTTAATTGCAGCAAAGACAGTGATGTTGTATCTTTCTCATTTAATTCTCCATTGAGGAACAAGACTAGTGAGAAAATGAAGGAACAGAAGGGCCTTACTGGTCGGGGCGCTTCTCATCAGAGAAAGCTTGTAGTAGATGGAAATAACGGAGAGAGACATTTTCAAGAACCTTGCCCGATAGGAGGAGATGCTCTGAGTGCTCTTCTGGAACAAAAATTGAAGGAGTTGACTTCTCAGGAAGAAGATGAGTTGACAACTGGAGTCAATCTTCCTAAGCGATCTACTGCCGTGATTCTCCAGGAGTTAATAACGGCCTTGAATGCGGAGCAGCTAAACTCTCACGATTTTCTCATGTCCTGTTCAAATACACCTTTGCAGGTCTGTTTCTCTTTTATGAAAACTTTGATTATATAGTAATTCCTTTCTTAGTTAACTCATTGGTAATCCTTTTGTTAATATTTCCTGTCCATTGAGTGTGAAAGATTTTGTTGTCTTGTCTTTTAGGCCAAAGCGATGAATAAAGGGACAGTTACATCTCTTCAGGATGGTGATCATTTAAGCCCTGGATCTGTTCTTGAAGCTTCATTTTCAAATGACAGTTGTTTCTCGAGTAGCATGGACGAAAGTTCAGGTTAGAAAATGAAACTAAACCGAGGGATGAAGAAGATATCCACAAAAAAATGATGAAAGTGCCCTCGACCCTAATCCCCCAAAATATCTTTTTTTTTTTGTAGGTTTATCTGTTAAGGGTATTTTTTTACATCTAATCAACCGTTTTCTACATCTAATCAAAATGTTTTTAGTAGTTATGAAGTCTTTTTTTGAGATTAAGGTCAATGACATTTTCATCATTTTCTGCCAAGAAAGAGCTATTTGCAATTTTTTGAAAGTTTACGTTACATAGCTTTAAACAACGTTTTAAAGTTAAGAATAGTCAGGTGCAAAAGATGTATACATTAACTTGCTGTGCCATTATGTGTGAAATCAAGCCCCTATATTTTATCTGCCTAACTTTTTTTTTTCATTTATAATTCCAGGTCCTAGAATACGACCTGAAAGCATCCATTTCTCCCATTACCAGCAGCAGCCAGTAACTGGTAATTATCTTTCGGACTCTGCAACCTCATGGAGCAGAGGGAAGGGATGCACCGAGACGGTGTCTCATCTTGTCAACCATATATCTCAAGTACTACAAAGCATGAATCTTGCCCGTTTAACAGAAACCAAAATCACCCACGCCACAGAAGTCATCTTCAACTCTGAACTTCTGTTTGGAAATGCAGCTTCCTTCAACTCATCATATAGAAGCACCGATTTTCTCGTTGGACCGTTTCTCCTATACGAATTGGAAAGGTTCGTTCACGCCACATGGCCACATCACATCAGCTCCCTCTGTCTCGGGAAGAACAAAGCAGGGTTGCTTAGGGGATTTCTCTTCGACTCCATGATAGAGTGCGTGGACTCGAGATATGGAAGGTACGGTAGCACGGGATACACGACGTGGAGCAGCAGAGTGCCCTTAGCGGTGAACGTGAGCGTGCTGGTTCAAGAGATCGATGAGGATGTGAGGAAGTGGACGGAGATGGTTGGGAAAGTCCCGGACGAGATTGTAGAGTGGGAGATGAGCCACGGGTTGGGGAAATGGACCGATTTCGATGCAGAGGTGTTTGAGGCTGGTGGAGAGATTGATAGGTACATACTAGACAACTTGGTTGAAGAAATTTTATTAGACCTTTAGAACTTGTAGTTGTGGAGAGTGGAGACACTACACTTGTATGTTTAGCTTGCAGCAATGTAAGATTGAAAGCCTTTTTGTACAAATTGTGGTATTGGATTTTGTAATGTGTCCAATATTTAATGCTACCCTATCTGAATTTAACCTTAATCTCTCCAATCATTGTTCTTTTGTTATTAATCAGGGTTACTGTGAATGGTAAGTTTATCTGAGTTGATTAAAAGAAAGAACCAAGTTCATGAATTTATTAAAAAAAATGGAAATTTTCGTATGCAACAAGCAAGTTTATAAACAAGGAAGAAATAAGAGAATGAAACTCACGAGAGATGGGCCGAAAGAGTCCTAGTTGTATGAGCCCAGAATCGTCCTCCTCCGAGCAGAAGATTTTTTGCCGGCTTTCTCCGGCGCCGAAGCCAGCACAGTCAGGTCTTCGATATTCGCGTAGCTCTTCCTGACGCCGCCGCCGCATCGGACCTTCTCTTCCGCCGTACAGGACGACTTGCTCCCCGTCAGATTCGATCCATTTGCTTTCCCCCAATTCTTCGCCGTCGCCGGCGGCTTCATCTCCGGCGTGGAGGAAAGCCTTTGTGTTCGGCCTCCGGTTCTCCTTCCTCAGTACCGCCGAGAAATCCGGCACCGACTGAGCCAAAATCGAAGACCCTTTACGGCCAAAAGCCGGCGCGGCCACCCCCACCCATACTTTCTCTTT
>JAYMSW010005340.1:0-10115 GCA_036897725.1 Erodium texanum
CGCGCGGGCGCGACCAATGGTCGTGGCATCTGCAGTGGGGCAGCATCGACTGCGCGTCGGATCCGTCGCCCCATCCAACGCGCCATTGCAGATGCTCTTATAGTGCCGAGAAATTAGACCCCGATTCTCAGCCAAGGAGAAGCAAACCTTCAAAAAGGAAGAGCTCTGTATGAAAAGATTGTATACTAATCGGTTAGTAATTTTAAGCTTAGTCCTGCATATCTCAGCTCATTGTATCATAGTTGATGCATGGGGCCCATTTTCATGGTAGCTCATTCATGTAGTTGATCAAAATTAGCTAATGAGACTGTAAATTGTAATTAGCATGGCATAAATAAATCAAATCGCAGATCAGTGATCACCATTGTGACGCAGGTTGAAACTCAAATAGCATCAGCATTTCAATTAATTAAGTAAAGTTGGTTCAACATTTTGTAAAAAAATGAATTTGGTGTGGCTGCTGGGATTCAAGCCCAGGTCTCCACGGCCACAACGTGGAATTCTCACCACTAAACTACAGCCTCATCGTGATCATTGAAGAATTATGAAATATTCTTTTACTATTTTATCTAATCATTTAAGAATTTTCTTATGCACGATGTGTACACTGTAGAGTTCTCCTAAGAGATTTTTTTAATCCCAAAGCTTCCAAGTTAATACATTTTATAAGAAAAACTCAAACTCACGTCAATTAAATTTATAAATCTCAATAATTTGTCATGTTCTTTTATCCCACTTGTATAACATTTGGATATATTTTCGGTACAAAAGGGAGTTAAACTTTTAAATATTTATCTAACAACCAAACAAGGAAATGGCACATGGTTTGTTACAATTAAAATTTACAAAAGTACTTTACCTTGAGTCTCTCACTAGTGTTTTCCCAGCTCTGTCTGGGCTTCTCCAATTATGTCTGGGTATATTTCTTTAGTTGCGTCTGAGTTTGATTTCTGTTCCCAACTGTGTCTGGGCGGTGCTCCTGTACGAACACTTGGTGTTACGAATGTCTGTAAGGATGTTTATCGTCGGAGTTTTCTGTTGTAATAATTTTTCTTTTACATAAGTACTACAAAATACAAAATTGATAGAAAAATATATACATAGTTACATTTCATTCTCTCTTAATCTCAATAAGTTTTTTGATCTGATTTTGATTTTTAGCATAAAAAAGATTCAAACCTTTAATATTTATATGAATCATACTATTAACTAAACAAAATATTTGACACAACCAAGTACCAATTTTTTCAACCCATTCAAGCGTGTTATTCTTATCTAATCCAATCCATGAAATTAATTTTGATCCTCTGAAACAACGAAGAAAATCCAAACACGACAAGATGGCTGCGACAAATTTCCTTAATTCCTACAAAATACTCATCACCGCACGTGCGAGTCTCCAAGTTACGTTTCCTTATAAACAACGCAAGCATCTGACGAAGCAAAGCGACCCGTTACTCTCCCAAATCAATTGAAACTGACTCGTCCGTGACTCAGTCACTCGTCTCCTATTTCATGATTCAAATCTCACATCACTAATAAATCCCCAATTTTTTCCGATCCCCAGAAACAGCTCGCCGTAAGCCCTAACTTTTTTTTTTTTGCCTGAGAGCGACAAGGTACCGTATCAAGAACTCAATCTCATGTGCTGATTAGTATTGTTTTCTTAATCAAGTCAAATCTGTTAGGTTTGGTGAGGTGGTGAGGTGAGATCGCTGTTTCTGTAGCTGTTGTTGAGCTCCTATCATGATTCTAACTTTTATGCTTTTCGTGATCTTGAAGTCTTCCATTTCTATTCGTTTTCATTATCGATTTTTTTAATTCGCCGTTTGGTGGACGAAGTTTTGATTTTTATATTGAAATTTTCTGTCCTGGGACTATAAATTGGAGTCTCTGATTTTTGAAACCACAGCTCATTCTAGGGTTTTCTGCTCAACTCACTGTCAAAAAGGTATGTCTATTTTTTCTTTCCTCTGATCTAGAGATCGATTTTCTGTTTGATCTTAAGAAAAAGGTTGAATCTTTTATTGCATCTTGTTGTGTATTCTCCTCATCAGTTGATGGCATTAATGGTCGTTTTGCGTGTGGGGTTGGAATGTTTACCATTGAAAAATTGATGGGTTTGTTGAATTGTGGTTGTTGTAGGGTTTAAAGAGGAGATCTGAGCAATGGCACACAGTTCCACAAATGGAGATAGCCTGAAAACAACAAAGCCTCCTCCAAACCCATCTCCTCTGCGGAACTCCAAATTTTTTCAGGTAATTTTAATTATTTGGATCTGTAGTTGAAGTAATTTATCAGATTTTGGGATGATTATTCATTTGATTTGATATAGTTCAGCTGTATTTCGTTTGATTAATGCTTAAGTGTGCAAGAAATGGCTTTTTTAGTTTATGTAGTGCAAATGGTGTATGTGATCTTACCATGTTTTGAAATAAAATGCCCAAGTTTCTCTTCATCTTAGATGCAAACAGTTTCCTGACCACCATTGCAATGTTCTATTTACAAAGTGTTTTGCTCGGCTCTTCAATAATTTTGGTTACTTTTTATTATTCATGACAGTCCAATATGAGGATTCTGGTTACCGGAGGAGCTGGATTCATCGGTTCTCACTTGGTGGACAGATTAATGGCAAATGAAAAGAATGAGGTCAGCATTTCATCCTTTCTCTTTCAGTTTCTTGTCTGATTATGTGTTTAGCTTCACGTCTCTTTGCATTCATTGCTCTCTTCTAGGATGTTGCAACCAACAGGTCACATTGTATAGTAGATGATTATGGTCTATTGCAATAATATCCTTGTTTATTTATCAGGTAATTGTGGCTGATAACTACTTCACTGGGTCAAAAGAAAATCTCAAGAAATGGATTGGTCATCCAAGATTTGAGCTTATTCGTCATGGTAATTTTTCTCTGCTATTCTTTGCAATACTGCTTTTCCCCACCAAGGTGCTGGTTATAGTATGTTTGTAATTTGATCTGGCATTATGATTAGAGTCATAATTAGTTTCCTTACTAGGAATTTAGATAATAGTGTTTAATACAAAATATTAACAGCACATAAACATGAAACCTATATTGTATTTTGAGTCGCTACTAGCTTGCGTTCCTTAAAATGTTAATGAACATCTTAGTTAAGACGATTTATTTGGACTGACATGATTCTACTGTATTGTATTTGCTTCCATTGCAGATGTCACAGAACCACTTTTGGTTGAGGTTGATCAGATTTACCATCTTGCATGCCCTGCTTCACCAATTTTCTATAAATACAATCCTGTAAAGGTGTGTATAGTTTCCTACTTTACTATGTTGCATATCCAGTCAATCAGTTTTTATTTTATTACAACATGTGTCTTGTCCCCAATAATTGTTTCCTCTCAAGACCCCATCACGGGTTGCACTTTATATATATAAAAATCAGTTTTTAATGTAGCCCATAAGACATACCTTGACTTGCTGTCTTATGCTTCTTTTACAGACAATAAAGACAAATGTGATTGGCACACTGAACATGCTTGGACTTGCCAAGCGAGTTGGAGCAAGGTTCGAGGGTTTGGTTCAGCATTTATTACTTTCAACAGCACCTGTTGCCTTTTTACTGACTGTTGTACTTGAAATAATACAGGATTTTGCTTACTTCAACTTCAGAGGTATATGGTGATCCTCTTGTGCATCCCCAACCTGAGACCTACTGGGGTAATGTCAACCCAATTGGTACGTGCATTGCTCAATCTTTGGCTCGTAATAAATATGGTATATACTAGTCATAATATCTAAATAAGGAGTTGTTTTGTGTGTTTCAGGAGTTCGGAGCTGCTACGATGAGGGGAAGCGGGTAGCTGAGACCTTGATGTTTGACTATCACAGGCAGCACGGGATAGGTATGTTAGTAGCTATTTTTTATGCCTTGGAGCTTAAGGTTCCTTTTTTGGATCACTCAATTCACTTTTTTTTAAAATTTCTTTTAAGAAATCCGAATTGCAAGAATCTTCAATACATACGGACCTCGCATGAATATTGACGATGGCCGTGTTGTCAGCAACTTCATTGCTCAAGCCCTTCGGTAAGTCCTGTTGTTTCATGTCACATAACAATGTCTTCATTAGGCTCTAATTTACCTTTAATGTGCTAATCCTAACCTTTCTCTTAATTTCAATTTCCAGTGGCGAGCCATTGACAGTCCAAGCTCCGGGAACACAGACTCGCAGTTTTTGTTATGTGTCCGATATGGTACGTTGTGTAATAAATACAGATAATCTCACATAAGTACACTAATCTTATAACATTCCTTATTTAACTACATTGACTTCTAAATTTTCTCATTCAACTACACTAAACTTTCAGATTTTCTCATTGCACTCCGTTTTGGTAACAAATGACAAAAACACCCACAAGTAGTTGTTTGAATTTTCAAACTTGTGTTACCACTATAGTAAATTTTGCCCGAGTTCCTTGAATTGCTGCAGCGGTGTTTTTGTCATTTGTTACCAAAATTGAGTGAGTGAGAAATTGGAAATTCAGTGTAGTTGGGTGAGAAAATATGAGAAGATTAGTGTACTTTCATGAGATCATCCCTGATAAATATGTACAAAATACGGTGTTTGTTTGTGGTCGAAGTGTTGAAGTACCTTACCTTTTTGTATCTCTGTAGGTTGATGGGCTTATTCGGCTCATGGAAGGAGAGAACACCGGGCCAATCAACATTGGAAACCCAGGTACGACCCAAAAGCATATCCACTTTCAAGGCCCTTTTTAAAAAAAAAACCTCCCTGACATTGCTAACCTTTGAAAATCTTGTCACACTTTTAGGTGAATTCACTATGCTTGAACTTGCCGAAACAGTGAAAGAGGTGAGTCTAAGCTTTCATTTTATGGTCCTACCATCACTGAGCAATTATTTGGTAGTGATTGTCTGTGTGAAGTGATACGATATAAATATGCAGCTTATCAATCCTGATGTGGAGATCAAGCACGTAGAGAACACTCCCGATGACCCGAGACAGAGGAAGCCCGATATCAGCAAGGCCAAGGAGCTTCTGGGTTGGGAACCGAAAGTGAAGCTCCGCGATGGCCTTCCTCTCATGGAGGAAGATTTCAGACAGAGGCTTGGAGCCGGCAAGAAGAAGTGAACAGACGAAAAAGAAACAAGTGCAGTGCAGCTCTTTTTTTGTTTTGTCAATTGGTCTTGAGTTTACTCAGAAGTCAAAACTTTTGTGTCCTATTGTGTTCTGTCTCCTTCATTATCTTTGTAAACTTATGGTCTCAACCCTGTCATTGCTGTTTGTTCCCTTGCAATTTTGTTTGCTACAATGATTATAATAAATATGTTTCCTTTTGAATTTATTGTGTTTTTTTTGGGGGTTTCAATTGTTTGTGTTAGAGTTTAGCTTACAATTACTTGGATTTGGCTTGGCTTGAACATAAGTTGGTGGGTCCGTATTCGGTTTGTAAATGTGATAATGAAATTGGGGGTTAAGAGGTATTTTAGATTTTTTTAAATTAATTTTAAAAAAGAGCCGCTATTCATGACCGTTGCGCTGCAACGGTTTTTTTGTCTACTTCTACACGAGTCCATGTGTTATTCGCCCTGAGCCATTCGACGCTAGCCATCCGTTAAGAGATGTGGAGTATAAAAAAATTTCGTGACTATCCAATTTTTTGTTTGATTCAAAGATTAAAATAATTTACGTTAGCAGATGTGGAGTATAAAAAAATTTCTTGACACTGGATATCATATATTTTGATCATGGAAACTTCTATTGAAATCACCCGAAAACAGTGATGGTACACCCATCACATTTGATAAAAATTCATTTGCCTGACCACCCAATTTTTCATTTGATTCAAAGATTAAAATCATTCACGTTCGTATATGTTGAGTGTAAAATATTTTTTGACGGTGGATATCATATATTTTGACCATGGAAACATCTATTGAAATCAGCCGAAAAATGTGATGGTACACCCATGACTTTTCCAAAAATGTCATTCTTGTGACCACCCAATTTTTTTGCTTGATTCAAAGATTAAAATTGTTCTCGTTCGTATATGTGGAGTGTAATTTTTTTTTAATAGTGGATATCATATATTTTGCTCACGGACACATCTATACAAATAAGTCGAAAACTATGATGGTACACCCATGACTTTTCGAAAAAAAAAAATTTCGTGACCACCCAATGTTTTGCCTGATTCATAGATTAAAATCATTCACGTTCATAGATGTGGAGTGTAAAAATTTTTTGACAGTGAATATCATATATTTTGTGACCACCGACTTTTTGCTTGATTCATAGATTAAAATCAGTCGAAAATTATGATGGTATACCCTTGACATTTCAAAAATATTCATTTTCGTGACCACCGACTTTTTGCTTGATTCATAGATTAAAATTGTTCAAGTTCGTAGATGTGGAGTATAAATTTTTTTTTTGACATTGGATATCATATATTTTGACCACGAAAATTTCAATTGAAATCACCCAAAAACTATGATGGTACACCCATGACATTTATAAAAATTCATTTGTCTGACCACCCAATTTTTTGCTTGATCCGTAGATTAAAATCATTCACGTTTGTAGATGTTGAGTATAGAAAATTATTTTGACACTGGATAATGGATATCATATATTTTGATCACGGATACTTCTATTGAAATCAGCCGAAAACCGTGATTGTACACTAATAACATTTGATAAAAATTCATTTTCCTGACCGCCCAATTTTTTGCTTGATGCGTAGATTAAAATCGTTCACGTTCGTATATGTGGAGTGTGAATTTTTTTTTTGACAATGGATATCATATATTTTGACCACGGAGAATTCTATTGAAACTAGTCGAAAACTGTGATAATACACCCATGACTTTTCAAAAAAAATCATTTTCGTGACCACTCACTTTTTTGCTTGATTCATAAATTAAAATCTTTCACGTTCGTAGATGTGGAGTATAAATTTTTTTTTACGCTGGATATCATATATTTTGACCACGAAAACTTCTATTGAAATCAGCCGAAAATCGTGATGGTACACCTATGACATTTGATAAAAATTCATTTGCTTGACCACCCAATTTTTTTCTTGATGCGTAGATTAAAATCGTTTACGTTCGTATATGTGGAGTGTAATTTTTTTTTTTGACAGTGGATATCATATGTTTTGACCACGGAAACATCTGTTGAAATCAGTCAAAAACTGTGATGGTACACCCATGACTTTTGAAAAAAAAAATTTATTTTCGTGCCTAGCCCATTTTTTGCTTGATTCATAGATTAAAATCTTTCACGTTCGTAGATGTGGAGTGTAAATTTTTTTTTTTGACAATGGATATCATATATTTTGACCACATAAACTTCTATTGAGATCAGCCGAAAACTGTGATGGTACACCCATGACTTTACAAAAAAAATCATTTTTGTAACCCCCTAATTTTTTTTCTTGATTCATGCATTAAAATTGTTCATGTTCGCACATGTGGAGTGTAAATTTTTTTTTGACAGTGGATATCATATATTTTGACCATGTAAACTTCTATTGAAATCAGGCAAAAACTGTGAGGGTACATCCATGAATTTTCAAAAAAAATCCATTTTCGTGACCACCCAATTTTTTTCTTGATTCATAGATTAAAATCGTTCATATTCGTATGTGTGGAGTGTAAATTTGTTTTTGGACAATGGATATCATATATTTTGACCACGGAAACGTCTATTGAAATAAGCTGAAAATTGTGATGGTACACCCATGACTTTTCAAAAAAACTCATTTTCGTGACTACCCAATTTTTTGCTTGATTCATAAATTAAAATAATTCACGATTGTAGATGTGGAGTATAAAAAAAATTCTTGACAATGGATATCATATATTTTGACCACGGAAACTTCTATTAAAATTAGCCGAAAACGGTGATGGTACACCCATGACATTTGATAAAACATTCATTTGCATGACCACTCAGTTTTTTGCTTGATGTGTAGATTATATTCGTTCACATTTGCATATGTGGAGTGTAAATTTTTTTTGAAAGTGGATATCATATATTTTGACCACGGGAACATCTGCTGAAATCAGTTGAAAACTGTGATGGTATACCCATGACTTTTCAAAATATGTCATTCTCGTAACCACCCAATTTTTTGCTAGATTCAAAGATTAAAATTGTTCATGTTCGTGTATGTGAAGTGTAAAAATATTTTTGACAGTGGCTATCATATATTTTGACCGTGGAAAATTCTATTGAAATCAGCTGAAAACTGTGATGGTACACCCATGACTTTTCAACAAAAAGAAAATCATTTTCCTGACCACCCAATTTTGACATTGGCTATCATATATTCTGACCACGGAAACATCTATTAAAATCAGCCGTAAACTGTATTGTACACCCATGACATTTGATAAAATTTCTTTTGCCTGACCACCCAATTTTTTGCTTGATTCAAAGATTAATATCGTTCACATTCGTGTATGTGAAGTGTAAAAAAATTTTCGACAGTGGCTATCATATATTTTGACCACGGAAACTTCTTTTGAAATCAGCCAAAAACTATTATGATACACCCATGACTTTTCAATACAAATTCATTTTTGCGACCACCGAATTTTTTGCTTGATTCATAGATCAAAATCGTTGACATTTGTATATGTGGAGTGTAATTTTTTTTTTGACAATGGATATCATATATTTTGACCACGAAAACTTCTATGGAAATCAGCCGAAAATTATAATGGTACACCCATGACATTTGATAAAAATTAATTTTCCTAACCCCCAATTTTTTGCTTCATTCGTAAATTAAAATCATTAACGTTCGTATATGTGGAGTGTAAAACAATTTTTGATAGTTGATATCATATATTTTGACCACGGAAACTTCTATTGAAATCAGCCGAGAACTGTGATGGTACATCCATGACTTTTCAAAAAATTCATTTTCGTGAACACCCAATTTTTTGCTTGATTCATAGATTAAAACCGTTCACGTTCGTAGATATGGAGTGTAAATTTTTTTTTTTGACAATGGAGATCATATATTTTGACCACGAAAACATATATTAAAATCAGACGAAAACTGTGATGGTACATCCATGACTTTTGATAAAAATTCATTTTCATGAAAACTCATTTTTTTGCTTGATTCAAAGATTAAAATCATTCACGTTCGTAGATGTGGAGTCTAAAAAAAATTTAACATTAGATATCATATATTTTGACCACAGAAACTTCTATCGAATTCAACCGAAAACTGTGATGGTACACCCGTGAATTTTCAGAAAATGTCATTTTTGTGACCACACAATTTTTTGCTTGATTCAAAAATTAAAATCGTTGACGTTCTTATATGTGGAGTGTAATATTTTTTTTACATTCGATAGCATATATTTTGACCACGAAAACTTCTATCGAAACCAGCCGAAAACTGTGATGGTACACCCATAACTTTTTTTAAAAAATCATTTTTGTGACCACCCAATTTTTTGCTTGATTCATAGATTAAAATCTTTCACATTCGTATATGTGGAGTGTAAAATTTATTTTTTGACAGTGGATATCATATATTTTGACCACGGAAACATCTATTGAAATCAGCCGAAAATTGTGATGGTACACCCATGACTTTTTAGAAAAATTCATTTTCATGACCACCCAATTTTTTGCATTATTCATAGACTAGAATGTTCATGTTCGTTGATGTGTAGATTCAAATTTTTTTTTGACAATGGATATCATATATTTTAACCATGTTAACTTCTATGGAAATTAGCCGAAAACTGTGATGATATACCTATGACTTTTCAGAAAATTTCATTTTCATGACTGATGCGGACGCATCTTAGTGTCTAATTCGACACTTTTATCCCACTCTTTAACTATTTTCGTTTCCATTTGTGTTAGTTTGATGATATATTATTCCCTTTTTATTGCTCTTGACTATTTTACATGTGACAGGACGAAACGATACAAAAAAGGAGCATATTTAGAGAAAATGGAACCAAAAATTGTTTTAAGGAATTCTAGAGTAGGGCTGATCTTCCGAAGGGCATAACTCTCTCATACGAGCTTAGATTTTGGCTCGTAAGATGTCAAATCGAAGGGGATAAAGAGCTCTA
>JAYMSW010005341.1:0-10115 GCA_036897725.1 Erodium texanum
AAATAGCAGCAGTTTCAGAGATGCCAGGAAGTCTCTCCTTGAGCACATCTGGAGGTAAGTGATTCAAATGCAGGTAGATATGATCCTTCAGAGGTCCTGTTGCAAGCAAAAGGGGCAAACTACTTTAAAATTTTGTAAAGGAAGGCCTTTATTGTCCATAGGGATACAACATAACTTACATTCAGATTATTCTGTTGAACTAGAAATGTGCATGACTACATGAAATATATACATGGAAAAGAAAACCACAAAGGTATAATATGCTTATACGAACATTACTTCATAAACACTAATATTGTTTTATTATCAATTTTTTGGGGTACTTCCGGATATCCCCTTTGAGGCTATATTAGGCTGTTTGTGAGGACCCCTGTCTAGAAGGTTTTTTCCATGTACAAATGTTTGTACTCATTAAATTTAGATTCATTACACCCACCTACATACTGTAGAAGGGAATATTTGACACACATTTATGAAGATTATAAACAACTTTACAATCTCCACACAACATACCCCAATGCTTTCTTATTACTCTACAAATGCATTGCAACAAATTTCTGAGGGAATTATAAAAAAGGTTTTCCAAGAATTATACCTACTCCACGACCTTCCCGAATTTCCATAGTCATAGATCTTGAAACAACATCTCTTGATGCAAGATCTTTGGCAGTAGGGGCATACCGCTCCATAAACCGCTCACCTTCACTATTCCTTAGAATACCACCTTCACCACGAGATCCTACAAGTTGGAGGCAGAATCATAGAAGAATATTAGCATGAACTCAAATGAACTATTGCACTGGAACAATAAAAAAAACACTGCACTAAGCATACAAGAAAAGTTTAGGCCTAGATTATAATTCCTTTAAATTGAACAAAGCACCAACCTTCAGTAATGAGGCACCCAGCACCATATATACCCGTTGGATGAAACTGCACAAACTCCAAGTCCTGCGGAAGAAACTTGGACCAATAAGAAGACATGCTGCACAAGACCCAATTTCAGTTTGAGAAGTAATGAAACAAACCTGAAGTGGGAGCCCAGCGCGTGCTACCATGGCATTTCCATCTCCGGTACACGTGTGAGCGGAGGTTGCAGAGAAGTATGCTCTACCGTAACCCTAAAGGAAAAAAGAAATACGATCAGATGACAGTGTTCCTTTGATATCAAAGAAACTTCAATGGCAAACACAGTATACCCCAGTGGCAAGAATTGTTGAAGCAGCACGGAACCGATGTAACGTTCCGTCCTCCATATTTAAGGCAATCACTCCCTGGCAGGTACCTGGAAATCAAATATCAAGAATCAACCAACTTTCCATGTATATGATATACAACAGCCCATAATAGACTATGCAAACTCATTATGATGAGACTAAGTGACTAACAAATAGGCCCCATCAAGGAAAGCATTCCGGGGCGAAGGTAAAAAGCATTGGGACAATAGTAAAATATACACAAAAGAAGAAGAAACTAAATTCTAAAAAAGTGTAGACAGACATCCATATAACAAAAGGCAACCTGTTTAGAAATGTATCTCAATGATATAAATGTAGAATAAGCAATCATATCTGCACTGTAATCATGCTGCTAAACATGGAGAAAGCGTGTAGTCAGGAACAGAACATAAATGGAAGCTATTGTGATTACAAAATGGATCCAGGATGAACAAGCAACAATAAGCTGGTTTCTGTGAACACAAAAGGGGTGCACTAAATAATACATTGGAGAAAAGATCAATATCTCTAAAGATCTTATACTTGTGTTTGATAATGTGACTTGAACTTTAGTAATGAACATACGTATGATAAGCTAAACAGCAAAACACAATCCTCGTCCATCCTACAATGTTCTGAATTTTGAAACTATCTGGGAAAAGAGGATCATAGCATAAGCCTAGAATACTCTGTTAGGCAATAGCCTTATCTATTCAAATTGTTTGAAAACCGAACTATTATGCTAATATACTTAGTACTTGCTAAAAAGTATCACTTTAAAGAGCACTCAGAGTCTAGTGCATGCCCACTATTGAATTCTGGAGTTCTTAGACACTACATTGCCTTCATTGTCTATTATCAGATCCAAAGCAAAATATTCCACAAAAAATTGTGTATTGTGTCTCATGGCTTGGCCATATAGAGTATGAAATAAAGCATGCCCAGTTAGGTCGGCAACACATGCCCACTATTGAGTTCTGGAGTTCTTAGAAACTAACTTACCCTCACTGTCCATTATCAGATCCAAAGCAAAATATTCCACAAAAAATTGTGTATTATGTCTCATGGCTTGGCCATATAGAGTGTGCAATAAAGCATGTCCTGTTCGGTCAGCAGCACATGCACATCGGTAGGCCTGTCCACTTACGACAAAGGAACATAGAGAGCATCAAAATCATACATATTTCCTCAGAAATCATGTATTTCAGCATCATATTTCAACCTTACCCTTTCCAAAGTCAAGGCTTTGACCACCAAATGCACGCTGATATATTTTTCCCTCTTCAGTTCTAGAAAATGGTAATCCATAATTCTCAAGCTCAATCACCGCTTTTGGTGCTTCCCTACACATATACTGAATGGCATCCTGATCACCTGCAGAAGCATATTACCTTGCAGTCAAGAATGGTGCTTCCTCCTAAATGATCCATATAAGCAAAAATTTGTAATTCATACAGATAAAAGCAAGTTCGCGACTGCGAAGTCATTACAACCTAAACAAATATGTAAGCGTATAAATGCAGTGCCTACCTAGCCAGTCACTTCCTTTCACTGTGTCATACATGTGCCACCTCCAGTCATCCTCAGTCATATTTCCTAGTGCAGCATTTATACCACCCTGCACAATTTTTCACTGCCGTAAATTACAAACATCCCTAAACTATGAGCAGAAATTCTAGACTGGCATTAAGTAAAGGCAACTGCATTCAGTATGTTACATGTGAGAGGAAAAGGAACATTGACAGCTGATACTGAGTAGACCAATCATTGCATGAACAACTAGTTGTACAATTACAAACAGTATTTCTGATAATAAAACATAATGGTGTCTAACAACAGTATTTCTGATAATAAAAAAATGGTATCTAACAACAAAATGAATGATATCATAAGGTTCAATGGTAGTGTCCTAATACGCCAAAACTTGCACAATAGTGAAAACATAAATGGAGAAATATGCATATTAACATCATATACAAGACTACGTGCCATTGGGCCATTAAGGGCAAAAAATGGAACCAATGATCTGAGACAGAAATACAACTTTACAGTGGGCAACTGACATTTACTACATAACATGAAAAAAATTCATATGAAACCTGCAGGAAAAAATAAGGATGAAAGCATCTACATGCAGACAAACATGAAGTTAACAGGATGAAATATCTCATGTTAGCTCCTCAACACCTCATACCTGAGCCGCAACAGTGTGTGAACGAGTGGGGAAAAGTTTGGTAATGCAGGCAGTGTTGAATCCATGCTCAGAGAGACCTATGGCCGCCCTCAGTCCAGCTCCACCAGCTCCTACAACAACTGCATCATATGTATGATCCACAATGGTGTATTTCCCAGTCTGCCAAAAGTAGATTACCCAATCAAATACTAAAAACAAAAACAAGACAAACCAATAGTTTTAATAGAAATTTAAGCCTTAGTATCATAAGCCGCATGCATGATAACAACAAAAGTTTAAATTAAATCAATCGATTGAAAAAAAAAATAAGGTAGTAAATTCCAAGTACAGTGAAACACGATCTCAAATCAAAGGAGAAGTATATATATATATATATTGAATCCTTGTATCGTACTGATTTTACTCTAGTTAAACAAACAGGTGGAGAAAAAAAAACAAATCAGAGAGCTAGGGCCAAAGCCAGATGATCACATTCAGCTAAGGTGAGTGGACCTCTTTGCTTACTCGATTCATATACAATAAAATAAAATAATAACTACCAATGATTCTTCAAATTAATTCCTCAAATTTCTTACACTTTCTCAGCAGCCAAACAGGAAAAGCTCAAGTAATTGAAACCCGATGGTTCGTGATAGAGAAGGTACCGATTGAGAGGAGAAGAATCTGGAAATGTGAGATCCGGCGGAGTCATTGGACGCCGATCTCCTGGCGGAAGGAAGACGAAGGCTACGAGCTACGCACCGCCACATCGCTCTCAGCTCTCTCTCTCTCCGTACCTGAAAGAGGGTGCGTGAAGCAGCGCTGTATATATATATATATATATATATCTGGGCTTTTTGTACTATTTTCGCAAGAATCGCTGTGGTGGTGAGTAGGAGCTCGTCGTAAAACCAAATAGTGTCAGGTATATGATGCACTCGACTCGGGACCCTTTTCACACCTGCCCCTGGTAATGGTGCTTAATTACCAAATTACCACCCTCTTTTTTATATTCCATTTCGTTGCCCGTGCAATGAATGAAGCCTTAAAAAAATCCCTCCTTGCATTTTGATTTTTCCTTACATTTTATGACATTAAAAATAACAAAATTAATTGTTCCTGCCCAAACTATGCAAATGAAATTTAAGAGGTTGATCTCCTTGTTAGGATGGTTCGTTACTTTCTTTTTTTTGTTGAGAGATGTTTTTATTTATTTTTAAATAAATGACATATATATACTTGTATATCAATCATTAAGATGTATATATCAACTACGAGCATATAAAGAGATAACATTAAAGACTTTAAATTTGGTAGGAATAATCATTTATGCAGTCAACTTTGAACGTGTATGGCTTGCGTACTGCACAACAATCAGATTTGCTATCACAATAAATTTACACCAATAATGCAATAAATGCATACCTAAATCAGACACAACTAACACTTTATTGTCCCTACCAAGACTCAAATTCGGATAGTTAAGAGAGAAAACAACTTTCTTAACCACTAGACTAATCCTGATGGGTTTGTTGAGGGATGGTTAGTTACTTTTTAAGTTAATGTCTACGTTTTTCTCTCTACATACATTACATTGAATCTCAAAATTCGATTTTATTGTTTGTAATTTTATTTTGGTAACAGTGATGTATCCATAAGATGAAAATGCAAGGCTGCCAAGGAAGCCTTTGTTGAGTTATGGTATGTATCAATCACATCATATATATAAGGAAATTCAAAGAGTTATGAGCGAGTTTTACGTGACTTCGACATAGAAAGGTTATTGCACAAATGGGTCATTATTTAGGAGAATTTGAATTGCTATATCATCTTGTGTGTTTAGTGATATTTGTGTATTGACATAAAGTTTGATCTGGTTGAGTAAGTCTGTTTACTTATTGGGTAGGTAGGTACACTGTACTAATCTTTATGTTCAAAAAGTATCGATCAGTTAAGTTGGTTAATAAAAACTAATGTTAAATGATTTTTCCGTTTATAAAATATTAAAATACATACTTTTAGAAATATGTGAGATGCACATGCACCTCACATTTTTCATATTTCCTTAATTGCCCTCAACTGGTCAAACCCTGAGTTATGATTTAAAACCCTAAAGTCAAACCCCCAACAAACTAGTCAAACCCTAAACACTGAAGGGCATAATAGTCTTTGACAACACAACTTAATAAAGTTAGCTAGTATGCAAACAGAGATTTTATTCACCGTCTCGTTTTGGTAAGCAAATAAACAGACCATTCCTTTTTGAAATCGAGGGTTAGTACACTGTTGCGTTATATGATATTATCTCGTTTTTAAATGATGAAATTTCCCTCAAAACCCTCTCAAAATTCACCCTTCAATCCTCCCAAATCCTTAAGAAAAAAAAAAACCTAACTCATAATTTATAATATGAATTTTTATTTTTGACATATTTATTAAAAGAACAAAAAATTCATAAAGAAAATCAAAAAGAGGCTGCATATTCCAAGTGGACTTCGGCAACTTCGACGACAAATATGAGCAGTACATGGCGTTGGTTCAACTATGAAGGCCCATGATCGGGCTGAGGTCACGGTCCTGAGGCCAAGGTCACGACGACTTCACGGATCTTCATCTTCTACTGATCTGCTTCGTGTTCATCCCATGGAAAATTCCCGTACGAGAGAGGGGTTCATAATTTGGACGAGGTTGACATGTTCTAAAGCAAGCCATCGACGAGCTTTCTCGGGACCCGATCCAAAAATTCACGTTCTGGCCCAAGTTTTGAAGGTTCTGGCAAAATAATGAGAGTTCCTCGATCTTCCTAGGGAAGGTTGGATTTGGCCAAGAAAGATCGTCGATGGCTTGCCGGAGAACATGTCAACTTCGTTAGGATTATCGATTCCATCTACATCGACGACGGAGTGAAATCAACTGTTGCAATGCCTTCATCCTTGTCTTCTCCACCCCCTTCAAAAAGTAACTTCTCTCTCTCCATCTTCATCCGTACAAAAGATTAGATATGAAGAGAATGACTAATAGTATTGGTCTTAAAATTAAAAAGAGATAGAGGGACAATTTGGTCTTTTCAAATTATTACGTGTATATCTGATATTTTTAAATTTAGGTATTCTGAGGGTTGGGTTTAGGGTTTCCAGTTTAGGGATTTGGAGGGTTAGTTTAGGGTTTGAGGGTTTAGAATGCAATTCCTTCATTTCAAAAAAAAAAACTAAATGATTCTCTAACAAATTTTGTAACATTAAAAAGAAATGAAGGCGGTCGTCGAAGTAAATTTAAACTTGAGAGTTATTATATAAAAATGACTCTTAGTTAAAAGGGCCGTCAATGTAAATTCAAACACATAAATAGCTATGTCAAAATGACTCTTAACCAAAGATAACCAGACGTAATTAACTCAAAAAAATTATGTTTTCCTTTTGAAAAATAAAGTTGATTGTGTGCCATCCAAAACTAGAAACAAAGGGAAGAACAGGGGGAGGAATTGTTTGGATAGGCCTCCAAAACTAAAAGAATGGAGAAAGGACAATAGTGATCATTCGAAGGTTACGTGAGCTATGAGGTGTCGAAGTCTAAGCATGTGAGGAAATTGGGAACAAAAATCAATCAAAAGTCACATATCATTACAACTCTTGCCTCTCCTCTTTTATAATGATTGCTAAGCTCCAAATTTGTGTGAATCATATATACATGTGTTATTGTTTAGTTCATTCAACTAAAACATTTTGGAATATGATGTATTTCGGTGGATAATGTTTGGAAAAGATTATAATTTTAGAATATAATTTTCAATCACTCTAATTCTTAAAATTTAAAAATTGGTTTAATAGCCGTCTCGTCTCATCCTCTAACGTGGTAACCTAGGTAGCTAGGGTTTGTGTCGCAGCCGTCATTTTTTCAGCAATTGTCCGGAGAGTGAGCAAGGTTTGGGACTCAAAGAGAGAAGCTTGTACGTGGGAACACAAGTATGAACACGGAGTGGGTGATGGAGGGGTTGGAGAGGCAGTATGAGGAGATCCGAATTGATGATGATGATGAGGGGGACTACCTAACTGGGGCTGGGGAGCGAGAAGCGGTGGAGGAGAATGATCGGTGGTGTCTAGCGGGGACCCTGATGACCAATAGGGTTTTCGATGTCAAGGCCTTCAAGATGTTTGTGGCAGGACTATGGCGACCGCCAAGGGGAATTTACATAAACATGGTTGAGAACAATCTCTTCCGTTTTCAATTTTATACTGAACAAGACATGATGAAAGTAGTGGAGGGATCGCCATGGACTTTTAACGGCATGTTGTTGCTGTTGGAGAGGCTGACACCAGGTATGAACCCTCAGGAGGCTAGTTTTGGCGCAATTGACATCTGGTTACAATTGCATGACATTCCTTCGGGCTATCACACAAACTGTATCATCTCTGATTTAGCTAGAGCGGTAGGGGAGGTGCTCAGTCTGGATCCCAGTAATCAGTCGGGGTTGTGGAAGGAGTACGTAAGGGTCAGGGTCAAACTATCATTGACTAAACCGTTAAAACGGAGGGTTAGCATAAAGAGGGATGGAGGGATTTCTTCTTAGGTGAATTTCAAATATGAGCGGGCGCCAACTTTCTGCTTTGTGTGTGGCAAGATAGGGCACACGGAACGAAGGGGCGATAAGTTGGGAGGGCTTCACCTGGATCAAGTATCGAAGGCGTGGGGGATAGGATTGCGAGCGCAACCACGTGTGAACCGATACGCTAGAGGAGAAAAATGGTTAGTAACTGAGCAGAATAGGGCCCAAGGAATTGTGAATGAGAATGCAGGGCAAGGATGGAATCGCCAAGCTTGGGCCGATGTGAGGACCAAGGAAGATTCCAGTCAGGGAAGCCGCCGAGCTATTCCCCAAGGATAGTCTTAGCAAAATACTCAGAACGAGGGCAGTATGCTTGGTGAAGCTGGGGGAGAGACGAGGACTATTCCCCTAAGAGAAAGGAGCTTGAACCGGCCTAGTACAGGTCAAAAGTTAGTCACCATGCAGGTCCAAAGGTGTCAGGGAACAGGGCCAGTTCAGCGCCCACTTGGTACACCGCAAGTCATACCGGCACAATGATTTATGCGAGCTCGAGACATCATTATACCCATGTCAGCGTTTGCAACAAGCTCATACAGTAATGAACAGCCTAGAACAAAGTCGAAAAAGGGATACAAGTGATACCAATAATGAAGTTGGGAATGGAGGTTTGGTCTATACCAGAGTGGCGACAATGGAGGGAGGCCTTGATTTGAACTATGAATATTTGGCCCAGGATGATGATGTCGTAATGGGAACTCAATTTTTATCGGAGGGCTTCGGGTCGGGGCCTAACCGTTTTTAATGTTTATATTGACATGGAACTGCCGGGGTCTAGGTCACCCCCGGAACGTTCAGTTCCTTAAAGAGAAAGTGACTGCTCATGCACCAGATCTTATTTTCTTGAGCGAGACGCGCAGCTCGGCTTTTCAAATTGAAATGTTAAGGTTTGGTCTCCGGTATGAAGGTGCTCTTAGAGTTGAAGGTAGTGGGTCCGGAGGAGGTTTGGCAGCCCTTTGGAAGAATAAGGAAGACGTCTCAGTCAAGAGTTACTCAAAGAACCACATTGATTTGGAGTTTAAGACTGGAGACGAACCTGTAGTACGTTTGACAGGAATTTATGGTGAACCAGTACGTGCTCGGTGGAGAGAGACATGGGACTTATTGTGCCTACTTCATACACGGTTTACCCTTCCGTGGTGCTTGTTTGGCAATTTCAACAATCTCCTGGCTCAACATGAGAAGCGAGGTGGATTAGTATATCCGAGCGGATTATTGGAGGGGTTTAGGGAAGCGATTGTTGATTGTGAATTAAATGAGGTAAGCTTCCATGGCTACCTTTTACGTGGGAATGAGGACGGGGCACTCACGAATGGATGGAGAGCAAATTAGACAAGGCCTTTGCTAACTCAACACTTTTTGAGGTATTTCCCGAGGCAGTTTGTACCAACTTGGGATTGGGTGTCTCTAACCACATCCCTGTATTGGTTCAACTTTTTAGGGGAGCTCAGAGGCAGCACCCACGCACCTTCAAATTTGAAAACGCATGGCGCGAAGACCCTTTGTGCCGTCAGATTGTGCTTGATTGTTGGGAGAGTTTAGCGGGGAGTTCATTTAGTAATCGGTCCAAGTTGCTTGGAGAAGCTTTGCATGCATGGGGTAAAGAGCAAGCTCATACCTAGTCAAAATACATCAAACAAATTTCGGACCAACTCACTATTTTGAGGGGCAGAAGGGATGAGGAGGGAGTAAGGTTATATCACACTCTAGCTCTAAAACTATCAGATCTTCTCCATCAGAATAATCTATACTAGAAATAGCGAGCTAAACAAATCTGGCTTCGGGAGGGGGAGAGGAATACTAAGTACTTTCATGCGAGAGCTAAGCAAAGATACTGGTCCAATATGATAAAGAAATGAAAGATGAGAATGGAAATTGGAAAGATTAGGACACTGACCTTGATCAGGTTATTGTTGATTTTTATTCTAATTTATTTACCGCCTCTATCATTAATAATGATGATATTTTATGTAATATTTCTCCAAGTGTTTCGAGTGCCCAAAATGTGCAATTAATAAGAGAAATTTGCATGGATGAATTCAAGTATGCAGTTATGGACATGGGAAATGATAAATCCCCGGGGCCTAATGGCCTGAACCTAGGATTTTACCACTATTACTGGGAA
>JAYMSW010005342.1:0-10115 GCA_036897725.1 Erodium texanum
GGGTCTGGGGGAAGAGGGGGGGGGTGTGGGTCTGCAGCGTTTATAGGTTTTTTGGTTTGGATCTATTGTTGCGATAGAGAGAGAAAGGGAAAAGACTTTTACTTTATTAGTTTTCAAAAACTTCAAAATATTGTTTGTTAAGAACATAGATTAGATAAAATTTATATGTAAAATTAACACATTTAAAGTTGAAAAGTAAAATGACAAATTGTTGAGCGAAATTTTGAAACACAAACAACGTTCTTATGCCAAGTCGTTTTCGTTGCAATAAATGTGTTAAGACAATATAGCGAGGAAGTCTAAGCTCATATAGCCTTATACCAATTTTGCTAAAGAAAAAACCGCGTTCACTTATGAGGAATTCTATCGTGAAAGCTCTATGTTTGGCTCTCTTTCGACCTCGGTCGGGTTCAACTAACCCTTTATACTCATGTTTATGGTGTATGTAATATAGGTTTTATTTAGGTTACCAGAACAATTAACTAACTGATCGCATAATAGAAAAATAATTAGGCCAAGTTACTGAGATAGAGCGACCCAACTCAGTTTCTTTTTAGGTAAAAGAGAATAATTAAGCTCATATAATAAGACCAAATGGATGTAACAGAAGATCTGATCTGGCCTGCTTTTAGGACTATTTTAAGAATCATCCTTACTGCTTTGTTCTATAATTATCCTTTTAAGCATGTCTGTCCATAATTAATTACAATCAGTGCCATCTGTTATGTAATAAAGTTGATATTAATCATGAAAAGCCAGACAAGTTTTATTAACTCTATTATAATTAAATTGTTTCAACTAGAAGAATTAGTTTAATCATATAACTTGTTTCTTAATGTTTTACAAGCCAATACAAACCATTAAAAGGGTATCAAAATAATCATTTTCGAATTTAATTGGATAAATAATAAACATGTAATGTATTTTCAGTTACTTCATAAGTTAATGTTTTAATTATCAAAAAAAAAAGTTAATGTTTTAAAACCTATTTACTAGTTTGTTGATTATCACACACACACATATATATATATATTAATTAGCTACTAATACTAAAATTAAATATTCTACATTAAAGTATTAATACTGATTATAATATAGACGACGTGGTGAGTTAGTAGCGTGTTTCAGAAAACAAAAAACATATTAAACAGAAAAAAGAGCAAAAAAGTCACAGAACAGAACATCATTCAATAATTACAAGTGTTCTAACTTTTAACGATTAATCAACTAATTATTTATTTTATTTATGTTTATTTTATATGCCCGTCTCTGCCTTCTATTGCGTAATGTTGGTTTTTTCTGAATGTCTGTGCTTGTGGATCTGATCACACACTCATACATAGAAATCTCAAACAAAAGCAACAGTGAATATGTTAAAGCTGGACTCTTCTCTCTCCCTACGACGTGCATTGTTTCTCTCTCTACAAATGTCAATGGTTGAATCCATCTTCTGTTCTTGTTGTATCTGAATCTCGCCATTATTGGTACGATTTCCCAAAACCCTACTGCTTTCTGTTTCTGGGTTTGCGAATCACAATTTACTGGTTTATGCTGTTTTTGGTTGGATCCCCTGCATTCTAATTCCCCTTTCGAGATCTGGGTTCTCCTGAAAACTGGAAATTGATCAACTGTTGATGCGTTTGGTTGCTGAGAAAGTGTCGGGGAAAGGGGAAATTTTTGGGATGTTGGAGTGTTATTTTTAACCCCAATTATGTATTGGGTCGATTTGTTAGTTGTTTTTGTTCTATATTTTTAGGATTCCCAGGTAGCAAAAAAGACCCAAAAGAAAACAAATTAGGTTAGTGTAATTGATTTATAATTGGGGGAATCTTTGACTTTCATTTACAGGTTGATCTGGAGCATAGTTGGAGGTTGGTGGATCCTTATTGAATTGGATAGGTTGTGTGGTTTGAATATCTGGCATGTAAGGATTGTTTCAGAACCTGACATTTCTCTGAAGAAGCTTTTCCCAGTAGAAGCTAGTCATTCTAATTTGAACTTCTTTTCTTGTCTGGGTTGGGATTTGTGATGATTTTGAGGTAGCGGGGTGGGAAGAGATCTGTGCAATAGTTGTTTCGATGCTCGTAGGGAAGCAGGTTTTAATACAAGGTTGTTGAAAGGGGCTGCACAATTTGGATATGAGAAGCTCCTGGGTGAATAAACTGTATCTGCTTTTGGGCTCTAGACTACCACTTAATTGGTTATTCTTGTGCCTCATTAGCGTACTTGCCCTGATCACAGTGTTGGCATCATCTTCTACAAATGATTTGGATTCTATCGCTTTCCGTGCCCCTGTGCCCAATGTCTTCAAAAACTATAGGAGGCTAAAGGAACAAGCACTTTTTGATATCTTAGAGCTGAGGTCTCTCTCTTCGGGAGCTAGTGGGGAGAAAGAGCTAGGCCTTTGTGGCAAAGAAAGAGAAAACTTTGTGCCTTGTTATAATGTTACGGCAAATTTGTTAACCGGGTTTAAAGATGGGGAAGAGTTTGACAGGCATTGTGAATTGTCAAGAGGAGGAGAGAGGTGCCTGGTTCGTCCTCCAAAGGATTATAAGATCCCCTTAAGATGGCCGGTTGGTAAGGATGTGATATGGAGTGCCAATGTGAAGATTACCAAAGACCAGTTTCTTTCTTCAGGAAGCATGACTAAGAGGTACTTTTGATGTTTTATTTTCGTGTTGTTATAACCATTCTTGCGAGCTGATTCAGTTTTATACAAATAGACATGTGTCTTGTTACTCTGGGTTCTATGGAAATAGCGCAGAGGAGTCCCCTTCTTATTCTTTTGGTACAAGTTCTGTAGTTTGATGTCACTAATGTTAGGTTTGTCATTGTTCATATGAGATGGTTATGATTCTATTTTATGAAAATTAATGTATCCATTCTGCACAAACCCTCTAGGTTGATGTTACTTGAAGAGAATCAAATTGCTTTTCATTCTGAGGATGGATCCATCTTTGATGAGGTCAAAGACTATTCACGGCAAATTGCAGATATGATCTTTGGAGGAAATGATTATGATTTTTCTCAAGCTGGTGTAAGTAACTTTTCTACTGCATGCTCAGTTTGTTACCTTTTCCGGACTTCTGTTGGGTTTTGGGAGTCTTATTTGGTTAAATAGAACACTATACCGTTCAATATAAAGCCAATTCCCAAATAAAGTTGAGGTCGAGTACATGAATCCTTTAGCAATGTTCATGTGATCTTCTACTCATATTCTCATCCTCTTCATATAATGATTTGTTCCCATTAAGTCATGCATCATCATGTCTTTTCTTATAACTTACTTTCACGTTAACTTGGGCGTGACCTTACTCCTTACAGAGTTTCTCCTAAGTTTTTTCACCTTTTGTCCTTGATGCCACTAATGTCCCGATGGTGCACATGATCATCAAACCACCTTAGGCAGTGCTCTCTCATCTTAGCAATACTAAGCTGTTAATAGTTAAGCATATGTTACCGTGCTTATCTTGGCTACATTTCCCTCCACGGAAAGCATGAAATTCATCATTTCAATAACTCTCTAATTCCCAATCCCAAGGAACTATGCGGTTTGCGTTTAATCCTTTCTATTATTTGATTTAATCATTGAATTTGTTAATCACAGGTTCGAAACGTGTTAGATATTGGTTGTGGGTTTGGCAGCTTTGGAGCTCATTTGGTATCATTGAAGTTAATGGCCATTTGTATCGCGGAGTACGAGGCAACTGGCAGTCAGGTTCAATTGGCTCTTGAGAGAGGTCTTCCTGCAATGTTAGGGAACTTCATATCAAGGCAACTTCCATATCCTTCGTTATCATTTGACATGGTTCACTGTGCTCGGTGTGGTATAGTTTGGGACAAAAGAGGTACTTTGTAGTTGTTATGAACTGTATAGTTGGAGTCACGCATTATCAACTTTTACAGTTGAATTTGGTAAGTTTGAGGACTAAACATGCATATCTTGCTTGATGACATTAAAAACAGATGGAATCTTTCTCATGGAAGTGGATCGTGTTCTTAGACCGGGTGGTTATTTTGTTTTAACTTCACCGATAAGCAAGTCATTTGGAAGTTCGATGGGAGCTAACAAGGGAAGAATGTTAACACCTATGGAAGAATTAACCAAGAAAATGTGTTGGACTGTTCTAGCTCAGCAAGAAGAAACGTTGATCTGGCAGAAAACTACAGATCCGAATTGCTGTGCATCTCGGTGAGTGTAGTCATCCATAGTGACACCATACTACCTTTTGTTAAATTTGACATTTATGTTCTACTTTGATTAGTGTTGTGAACTGAAGTACAATAGTTGTAGTGTTGGTCTGCCATTGAATGTATTTGTGTATGTCTATTTATAGACTCTATAAAGGTGCTTGTGTTTCTATATGTAGTGACCAGGGTGTACCACTTTGTGGAGAAGAGCATGATGCTCAATCGTACTATCAGTCCCTCGTACGTTGTATAAGTGGGACCAAGAGCAAGCGTTGGATTCCCATCCAGAACAAGTCCACCAATTTGAGCCCAGATGAACTTGAGAATGTCCATGGAAAGTATTATTCCCTATATTCTTTACTTTAATTTGATTCATACCTTTGCCAATATATTTATGTACTTCATCTTTGCAGGAGTTCGCCCTGACGATTTTTTCGAAGACTTACATTTCTGGAGGTCTGCTTTGATAAACTATTGGTCTCTCCTCACCCCCTTAATTTTTTCGGACCATCCAAAGAGGCCCGGTGATGAAGACCCATTGCCTCCATTTAACATGGTGCGCAATGTGATGGACATGAACGCTCAGTTTGGGGGTCTGAATGCTGCATTTTTGGAACAGAAAAAACAAGTTTGGGTGATGAATGTAGTTCCTGTGGGAGCTCATAATACACTTCCCCTCATACTTGATCGAGGTTTTGCTGGTGTTTTGCATGACTGGTAAGCTATTAGTTTCTCTTAAATGGCAACTATACTAACTATTTTGAAGATGACTTTGACTCCATCTTTGAGTATAGGTGTGAACCCTTCCCCACATACCCACGCACTTACGATATGCTTCATGCAAATGGGCTTCTTTCACACATCGCATCAGAGAGGTGTAGTTTGCTTCATTTGTTTTTGGAGATGGATCGAATACTGCGCCCAGAGGTTCCTATCTTGTCCATCCATATTTGTCTTTTTAATTTCTCGCACTTAAACTTCATTTAATACCTTAGTAATGAGATAATTTGTAGTCTTGTTGCATATTTTCTGCAATAACAGTGTACACTCGCAATGTTCCATTATCTTGCCAATTTATTCATGTTCTCTTTAGTTGCATTCGTATCGTGCCCCAGAACAGCATTTTTAACAATATTTTGATTGAACTTGTTAAAAATATGTTTTTGACAGGGATGGATTGTTCTTTCTGATAAAGTGGGAGCTATAGATATAGCCCGTGTGCTTGCTACACAGATGCGGTGGGAAGCAAGAGTCATTGACCTTCAAAACGGGAGCGACCAACGCCTACTCGTTTGCCAAAAACCGTTTCTGAGGAAATGATGGATATAAGTCTTGTCAACAACGTGTACAATTTATGCTCTGGTAAATTTTCCCTTCTCCATGTCATTGCCCAGAAATATTCATCTGCTGATACATTAGTGCTTTACTGAAGTCTGTATCTGTTGTTTGAGTGGTGAGCTGAAAGTAGAGTTTAGATGATTACGCTGCTCAATATGATCCCGAACCCGTGTGTTACTCATGAAAAATGTCAAACATGAGCATATTGATTAAATGCAGTGTTATTGTTTGATCAAGTGCAATGTGTGTATGGTTTGTAGAACTAACCAGCACGGACTTGATATGTTTTACAGAACTGGAGCCTATTTGATCGCATATCAGTGTAATATTTTATACATTTGAAGTCTACAAATTTGGCAAAGTCCTGAACCAAAAGAGACTGGAAGCTGTAGATTTGCAAGGACATTTGCCTCATTATCTGCAATTCAATTGTAGCAACTTATTCATCCTACAAGTTTTTTCTTTTTAACTTTTTTTTTGTTTTTGTTTTATATCTCGATTCAATTTTGATTTTGTAGTTCGTGTCTTTGTATTGAATCATAGCAATGCCATTGAAGGGGGAAAGAAAATATAAAAGTGGTCAGAGCGTTCTTGTCTACCTCACATCAACCAACATGTATTGAACCCTGGAAAGGCGGGTTTTTTTTTGCTTTTGCTCACTACAATGACATGCAGAAAGCTTACCACATCATCAAGTACCATGGCTCCTCGATAAAAGGATTCAGGCTAGTAGTTACGAAAGCCAAATCCCAGATTGATCCTAAAACTGTTCACCTAAATCGTGGTCGAACGGAACACAAACTGGCAGCCAACAAGGTCAGGCTCTCCTCTCCTCCTCCAAAACCACAGAGGTCTTATGCTCAGGTAGTTGCAAACTCGATCCCGACTTCTCCACTTAAGACCGTAGTTTGCGGAGTTGCAAACCAGAAAATGCAGAGTTTCATGGAAAACTGTATCTTGGGTGTTGCCCATACCCAGGTTTCTTTGGATGAGCTCGTAGACGAGTTTCGGAAAGAGGCTATCCATGTTGTTGATGTCATAAGCCTTGGACCCCAGGTTTTTGCTTTCTCTTTCACCAGGAGCAACTTTGTAGGCCCCCTGGAGGAAGCTGGCAAGGATTGGGTCCAAAAATGGGTCTCAATTGTGGAGGAGGGCCCGACTATTCTAGATCAGGGCGGGTTTTTGCGTTGGATCAAGGTTAAAGGCCTGCCGCCTATTGCCTGGTCTCTTGAAACCTTGAATAATGTGGTCAACATCGCCGAAAAAGTTATCCATATTCACCAAAGAACCCTCAGTTGTCATCATCTTGATGAGACTTTCTTTTTGGTTTCTTCACCTTTCTCTGTCCCTCTATCTATGGAAGCACATCTAGCCCTCAATGGTTTCCGTTTCCCTCTGACCCTTACAGGGATTGAAGCACAGGAAGTCTCCTCTACCCATCCCTGGGAGGAATCCTCTTTAAGCCAGACCTCGGAGGATGATGCTGATTATAGCAGTAATCCCAGTGTTTCTCCCACCCTTTCGCCTAGACAGCCATCTACCCAATCCTCCACCGGCTCCCCCAATCCTTCTCCAACACCCCTCGGCCCCCCGGCAGCCTCTACCATCCCTGAATCCGAAAAGTCAAATATTAACCCTTCATTATTTGCTCCGTAAACCCAGGGCAGCTTGGCCTCTACTCCTGCAGTTCCTAATTTTTCTCTCTCTCCTCACATTGAAACCTCTCCAACCACCGGGAACCCCAACAGGCTCAATGAGTCTCTCCCTCCCATAACCCTCTTCCCCTTCCTCCCTCCATCCTCAACCTTAACCCTTCCAGCTCTGCCTCGGGCTCTCCCTACAGGAAGAGGAAAGAAGAAGCAAGGAGAACATGGGATTTCTGTAAACGTAAGGGTTTCTCTTCTAAGGCCTTAGACGCGGAGATTGAGTCAGTATTCAAAACAAGACTCTTAGCCCTTCCCACTCAGGACCTTGAGGAAGGGGAGCTGGACCTATCCTCTTAGTCCAGAATGTGGAGCACGAGAGGGCTAGGATTGGATTAGAAAAGAAGGGCTGTTTTCTCTCTAATCCAGTGCTACCATCCTTCGCTCGTTTTTTTACAAGAAAGAAAGCTGGAATCCCTCCAACTCAATACCCTTCGCTCTTGTGGACTTCTAAACGGGTGGCTTTATTCCTTCTCGCCTACTTTGTGTCGCTTAGGAGGCATTCTCTCTGTTTGGAGGCTCGACTGGTTCGGCCTTGAGTCACAAGTCATAGATTCAAACTTCATTCTTTTGAAAGGAACTCTGGTTAAATGCGGATCACCCTGTATCATTGTCAATATATATGCTCCCTGCTTGACAAGCCTGAGAACCCAACTTTGGTCTTTGATTCTTTAGCAATTAACATATTTGCCCCCGCTGCTCTTGGTGGTTGGTGACTTTAACGCTACCCTAGATCCTTCAGAAAGGATCGGCTGCTCCCCAAATCTTGGTGATATTAATGCTTTCAAGAACTTTGTACATGAAGCAAGTCTTCTCGATTAACCTTTGGCTGTGAAGTCTTTCACTTGGTATGGCCCAGGCTCTAGAGCTTCCCGCCTCGACAGATTCTTGCTCACACAAGATTTCTTAATCATGTGCTCGCCTTGCAACCAGTTTAGTCTCAACAGAGGGTCTCTGATCATTGCCCATCTCTCCTTAAAACAGATACGGTAGACTGGGGTCCCCGACCGTTTAGATTCATAAATACTTGGCTAGAACATCGTTCCTTCAAATAAGATCTCAACAACTTCTGGTCCTCTTATGAGGCAGAGGGCGCCCCTAACTTTGTGCTGTGGGGTAAATTCAGAATGCTGCGAGACGATTTTAGGGTATGGAACAAAGAAGTCTTCGGAAATCTTGAGGAGCAGATAATTACTCTTAGCCACAGGATCAATGATTTGGACTCGGCCCTCAACACCAGGGCCCTATCTGTGGCCGAATTGTCTGAGAGATACCTCTCGCGTGCCCTTCTAATTCAAAAATCAAATGCTCAAGCAAGTCTCTGGCATCAAAAATCTCGTGCCCTTTGGTTCAAAGAAGGAGATAAGAATAGCCGGTTCTTCCATGGCTATGCAAACTTCAGAACAAACTCAAATCGTATCTCCTCCATTACAATTGACAGTACCACCTACACCGACCAGCAGAGATCCAGTGCATGGCAGTTCGACACTTCAAAGAAAGGTTCTCGGCCCCCTCAGAGGCTAGAATGCATCTCATAGATCTTGATTTCAAAAATCTCTCTTCGATTCAGGCAACGAACCTGGAACTCCCTTTCGTTGAGGAAGAATCCCTCGAAGCGATAATGGCATATGATGGGTCGAAATCTTCGGGCCCGATGGTTTCTCGTTGAAATTATTTCAAAAACACTGGGCCACTTTCAGAAAGGACATTATGAGCTTCTTAAATGACTTCTATGTTTCGGGCCAACTTGGCAAGGGTCTCAACACTACTTTCTTGACTTTGATACCTAAGTGTGCGAGTCCAGTAAGCTTCAATGACTTCAGGCCCATTAGCTTGACAACGGCCCCATACAAAATACTCTCCAAGATCCTCTCATGTCGACTCAAACCCCTTCTAGGGTTCCTCGTTAGCGATGTTGAAAACGCCTTTATCAAAGGCAGGCAAATCTTCGATGGGGGTACTTCTAGCCAACGAGATAATTCATACCTTGAGGAAGAAAGATCAACTATTGTCAAGCTCAAATTGGATTTCAAAAGGCTTTTGATAAGTTAGATTGGAATTATCTGAACTCAAACCCATTTTTCGGTGCTCGTAAATGGATCGTCGTCACCAGAATTTGAGATCACTCAAGGAATCCGTCAACAAGGATGTGCCCTCTCTCCTTTTCTCTTCATTCTTGCAACTGAAGGTCTTCACAAACTCCTAGAGTGGGGAGCTTCAAACCATGACTTCTGAAGTATTTCATTTGGATCTGATATTTCTATTTCCCATTTACAATTTGCGGACGACACAGTCCTCTTCGCCCATGGGGATGCCGAGGAGCTCTCAAATCTGAGATCTTATCTTGTGGCTTTCGAGTGCTCCTCTAGCTTAAAGATCAATCTGGCAAAACCAAACTTGTTTTGCTTTAACATCCCTTTGGCTCGTTCTCGACTGTGCTTTAAGATCAATCTCGCACAGATTCTGGGCTGTGCTTTGGAGATACTCCCGACCACATACCTGGGTTTCAGGCTCGGTGCAAGCCCCAGACTGGCTTCGTCTTGGGCCCCAATAATTGCTAAGTACCGCAACTCTTTGGCTCTCTAAAAACCTGGAACTTATCCTTGGGTGGTCGTGTAGTTCTTATCAATGCTTCTTTATCCAACCTCCTAGTTTATTATATGTCCTTGTTTCGGGCACCAAAGAAAGTAATCAGGAAGCTTTCGAGTTTTGAAAGGAATTTTCTTTGGTGTACCAGTTTCTCAAACAAAGGAATCTGCCGTGTGGGTTGGAGGAAAGTCTGCCTTCCGAAATGCCAAGGTGGTCTTGGTATTTTAGATCTTGGGACAATGAATACATGCCTCCTCTCAAAATGGTGGTGGCGTTTTGCCATCGAGTTTGATT
>JAYMSW010005343.1:0-10114 GCA_036897725.1 Erodium texanum
CGTCTTGCCACCCCAGCGCCAGATGTCTGGCAACTTCTTGGATGCTTCGTCGAATGGGGGGTGGCTTCAGTCCGCTGGTCTTCAGCATCTACAGTCCTCCACCAACTCCATTCCTCCTCTTCAGGTTCTTTCCCTCTTTTTCCCTTTCGGATTTTGATTTTATGTTTGTTTTGTTTGGTTTCCGGGAAAATTTGTTGGATTATGTGAAGGAAATGGGAAATTCTCGATGTTTTAAAGTTCAGAATGCAAATTTAAGTGTTGGTGTTTGAGATTTGGATTTGAAATTTTGTAATCGCATTGTGGATCTGAGTATTAGATCTGGTGCTACTGTTGCATATATCTGCTGTTTGATTCATTGATTGTGGGTTTTGATGGCTGAATGGGTAACAGGACTTTGGGTTCTATGGTGGTGGTGGAGGAGAGGGAGGGTCGAGAATGTATGGGAGTATGCAGAGGGGTTCCAATGGTGGAAATGAGTTCTACATGGAGCCTTCGATTCCTCGCGTTAGCTCATGGAGCTCAAACCAGAGGAGGAATGGGGAAGATTCGCCCAATGAGTTCAGTCCCGGACTATTGGATCTGCATTCTTTTGATACTGAATTGCTATCTGAGGTTGGTCTACTTTTGTTCATGTAAATGTGGCATTTTGATCTTGAGATGTTGTTGTTTGTTGATGTGCATTTCACACTAATTATTTGTTGCTATAGGTTTAATTTCAGTGTTTTGTCTGCTGAAATTATCCATATCATGTATTGTTTGTTCATGCCAAATGTAATTTATCTTTCCGAAGAACATACTCCCCCGTCCCAAAATAAGTGTCCCATTTGCAAGAATTAAGAATTCTATTTTTAGATGTTTTGACTTAACTCTTTTCACCCTCATGTGCTCCCATGTCCTATCTACTTAAATTGCTATAACTAACTCATGGAGGGATATCATTGGTACTTGGTAGTTCGTGACTAATTGACCAACAAAAAAAAAGATATGAGACTTATTTTGAGACATCTGGTAGGCAAGTGAAACACTTATTTTGGGACGGAGGGAGGACACTTTTTTTTTGGGTTGATTCTCATTTCATGAATTGAATAGGTTTTCAAGTCCCTCTTATTTCCCTAAAGCTGGACCTCTTGTTACATGAGTTATGCTGAAGCTGTGGCTTGTTTTGTTGGTAGATGGCAGTTCCTGGCCTGTATGATGGTTCTTCTCTTTATCATCCTGCTCGGGGCAGAAGTTTTGATGACTCTGATCCCTACACTTTGAACAACAAACAAACAGGAAGAACTCGAGCACAGCCAGAGAACAACATGATGAAAAGTTTTGCTGCTGACAAAGAGAAGGCCAGTTCGGTTGCAAAGATTAAAGTTGTGGTATGCATTGCTAGACCTCACATATCAAACAATACTCACATATTCACTTTATTATAATATATAAACTCTCCACTAGATCCATGTATGGGGTTGCTTGTTTTATAATTCTTTAATGTTGTTCTAAATGCAGGTGCGCAAGAGACCGCTTAATAAAAAAGAGTTAGCAAAGAATGAAGAAGATATCATAGAGACACATTGCAATTCCTTGACAGTTCATGAGACTAAACTCAAGGTAAGCTTTGCTATCACATTTTGCAGCTGTGGACTGTAAGATGGCAATAAAACAAGAGAATATAAGATCAAAAGAAATCTGGTCAATTTCAAATTTTAATATCCAAACTGTATGGTGACTATTGGTGTAATAGCAAGTAGAGTAGTAAATGAAAGTTCAAATAAGTGAACATATGTGGGTACCAAAATTGATTGGTACTATGTGCTCTAGTTATAGTTGGTTATTAGAATCGTTGTCCAGGATTTCCTCCAATTCCTTGCTTGTGCTTATAGACATTGAGATTTCTTGTACATACCTCTTTTGATTTGTTTTTTTTCTTCTTTCTGTATTAATGTGGAACATTATCCTTTCTTATAGCAATTTACAAAGCAGTTTTTAATACCTATGTCGTGCAGGTGGACCTAACTGAATACATGGAGAAACATGAATTTGTTTTTGATGCTGTTTTGAATGAGGAGGTTTCAAATGATGAGGTGAGTATATAATGTCCACGATAGATGAACCAAAAGAGAAAAATAGCATGTAATTCTTATCATATATGGTCTTGTTTGTTTCTTTAGGTGTACCATGAGACAGTTGAGCCCATCATTCCTATAATCTTCCAGCGCACCAAAGCAACTTGCTTTGCATACGGGCAAACAGGTAAATGGCTATATCTCAGATAAATGAATATGTTATCATGCTGGCATTTTAAATTTGAAAAATGAAAAGAAAATAATTCTACCAACTGAACAGTGCATATGTCTGTTCTACTTTCTAGTCCTCTGAACCATTGAAGCTTTCCAGAAGGATAAACATGTTCTATATTTTGTCTGGGATCCTGATTTGTCTACCATAGTGATAGCCCAATAATGGTAGATATCACCTAATGATCAACACGTTGTTTTATCATAATCTACACTCTTAAAATGAAAGAGGTGCATTAAATTTCTGTGATTTCTTTGTGAACGAGCCAGTTCTGATTGCCTGTTCCCTTTTTCTTTGAATGTTTGTTCAGGAAGTGGAAAAACCTTTACTATGAAACCTTTGCCTCTTAGAGCATCACGTGATATCTTGAGGTTAATGCACCACACATACAGGAACCAAGGTTTTCAGTTGTTTGTGAGCTTCTTTGAAATATACGGAGGAAAACTCTATGATCTTCTTAATGAAAGAAAGTAAGATAACCATTTCCTTGTATACATTATAACCCATTTAGGGATTGCAGAATTTGCTGACAACTAGATTTCTACTTCTACAGAAAACTTTGCATGAGAGAGGATGGTAAGCAGCAAGTTTGCATTGTGGGTTTGCAAGAGTACAGAGTTTCAGATGTAGAGATGATAAAGGAGCTCATTGAGAGAGGAAGCGGCACTAGAAGTACTGGCACCACAGGTGCGAATGAAGAATCCTCCCGTTCACATGCTATACTTCAGCTTGCTATCAAGAGATCTATTGATGGCAATGAATCAAAGCCTCCTCGTCTTGTTGGCAAGCTCTCTTTTATTGATCTTGCTGGAAGTGAGCGTGGTGCAGATACCACAGACAATGACAAACAGACAAGGTAACTTTGTCTCATCTGAAATGTGACTTCTTAAGATAGCTATAATTGGGGAAATTGCGAAAAACGACCCTCATGTATGACTTTGGGGAAATGCACGCGACCTCCATTTCTTTTTTTCAAAATACCAGTTCTACCCTTATATAATAAAGGGAAATTTGCAACAACAAAAAAAAAAAAGTCCCTCAAGTATGACATTTTGGCAACTAGTGACCTAATATAAGACCTCAGAAATGGCAAGTTGCCATGCTCTAAAACGGTTAACATGGTGGGGTGAATAAGTCTTTTAACACCAGGTGCAAAAAAAATGAAAGGGGTACAAGTTGCAAGGATTTTTTGTTCAGGGTCACAAGTTGCCAAAAATTCATACATGAGGGTTTTTTGGTTGTTGTTGTAATTTTCCCTAATTTAAGTCCCATTTCTCTGTTTTTTTTTTTTGCATGTTAATAAGTGATTTCCATATATATTTTTCAATGTAGAATGGAAGGTGCTGAGATCAACAAGAGCTTACTGGCATTGAAAGAATGCATAAGAGCTCTTGACAACGATCAGGGACACATTCCTTTCAGAGGCAGTAAGCTAACAGAAGTTCTCAGGGATTCCTTTGTTGGTAACTCACGCACTGTTATGATATCATGTATTTCACCAAGCTCGGGGTCATGTGAGCACACTCTTAACACCTTAAGATATGCTGACAGGTAAATCAACAATCACAAGAACAAAGAAGCTTCTTGCATATTTTAGTTCCTCATTGGTTTCATCTCTGACCTTGTTATTCCAAATATGATTTACATTCCAGAGTGAAGAGTCTTTCAAAAGGCAACAACCCTAAGAAAGATGTGCCATCGTCAACTGTAACTTTGAAAGAATCGACTAATTTACCCCTGCCCTCTTTTTTACCTACTGCATCCAACTTCAAGGAAGATTTAACCAATGCATCATGGCCTGAACAGAGTGAAACAGATGATTTCAGTGTACCAGAAGAGTACTATGAAGAGAAGCAACTTCGAAAGAAGCACGGGAAGATGGAGCCACAAGGTTTCCCTAAACCTAACAGTCAGACAAAATGGAAGGAGCAGCCAAAGTTTGAGCCTGTGACTTCACATTCAGATGATGATTTGAGTTCTCTTCTACAGGTAACAGAGCTGATACAGATTCTTTGTATGCATATATTGTTAATCAAAGTAGATACACACCTAATGCGCGCAATGGATGTGCCAGGAAGAGGAGGATCTTGTGAATGCACACCGTAAGCAAGTGGAGGACACGATGAATATTGTCAAAGAGGTGAGTGATTTGGCTTGTACACTTCCTTTGAGCCCTAAAAGCCCGGAATTTAGATTCCCATGAAGCTTTCTGTGTCATGATGCATATAGGCTAATCCCATATAAACATGTATCTTGATCTTGTATATGATATCATTAATATATGCACATTCAACATTCTTAACATAAGCACACATCTCCTCATTTCTGTATCATGCATGTAAGTTTGCTCTCGCAAACACAATGAACATTGTCAAAGAGGTGAGTGATTTGGCTTATACACTTCTTTTGAGCCCTAGAAAGCCCAGGATTTAGATTCCCGTGAACTTTTCTGTGTCATGTATATATATGTATACCTCTTATGAACACATATCTCTCGTGTATGACATCATAAATATATGCACATCCACTAAGAACAGATTAAAACATATTGCATGCACATCCCACCTTCTTAACATACGACATATCTCCATTTCTGTGTCATGCATACAGATTATCTCTTCATTTCTGTGTCATGCATATAAGTTTACTCTCATAAACACCTCTCTCGAATATGAAATCATTAATACATACAGCATATCTCCTCATTTCCATGTCATGCATACATGTTTTACCCTCTAAACACATATTTCTCGAATATGACATCATTAATCTATGCACATCAGACATAAAATACAACATATCTCCTCATTAGATGAACATATATCCTATTTTCTCAGTCATGTGTATATGTTTAACCCTTATGAACACATATGACAATATATGCATATCTGAACATTACGGACACGTATATGACAATATATGCATATCCGAAGATTCTCAACATACAATATATCTTGTTATTTGCAGGAGATGAATCTTTTGGTTGAAGCAGACCGACCCGGGAATCAGCTAGACGATTATGTTTCTAGATTGAACACCATTCTGATCCAGAAGTCTGCAAGCATTATGCAGTTACAAGACCAATTAGCCAACTTTCAGAAGCGCCTCAAGGAGCATAATGTGTTGGTATCTTCTGGTTACTGAAAGGATTATGCTTTGGATATGCAATTTAAAGATCATACAACCCAATACTCTGGGCTTGTGGTTAATTTACTTTCTGTAAAGCTGTAATCTTTGGTTAAATTGATTGGAAAATGGTTATTTTAGAGGTGGAAATTTACTTACAAATTTAAAATAATTTATATGATATTTTAGTGTTTTGCATACTATTTAATTTTATAAAATAACCTATAATTTGTTTAGAAAAACATTATGATAAATTATACATAACTATTTTTATAAATTGTCCACGAATATATAATTTTATTGTAAAATTTTACTGACATAACCATCAGCCCTGACTGAATGCCTTTACGCCATGGCTACTGTTAAAAAAATTCACATGCCATGATTGTACAAGACGGATACTATCAAGAGTTTCAATGGTTTTTGTTTGACTTACATGGGACTTACTTCCTTTTCTTTTTAAGTATTCCAAAAACACTCATTCCTCTCATTTTCTGGTTTCAATTTAATCTTGTTCTCAAAACTTTATTAAACTATGCAAAAATCCGAAGATTGTGGGATGAAAATAAATAGTCCATGAGATATAATAAAATTTTAAAATCACTATGTTCGTTTTCATATTCAACGGCTGAGATCGTTCTAACTTCAAGGGTATGTTTGTCATATCATAAGCTCAAATACCGTTAGAGGGGCATCTCCTGATTCCGCCACGTGTCCTCCATTTCCCGCCATTTTGTCCTTCTACATAAACCGTCTTCGTCTCTTCACACTGTTCTGTTTCACTCTGCAGTTCAGCTCTCGAATTGCAGAAACAGAAAATCAAGATCAGAACCAGAAAGATCTCGAGAAACAGAGACGAACCTAGAAAGCTAGAGAAGAAGGTGATGCCGACATCGTTCTGGCACATCGATGTGATGAGGATGCTGAGCTTACTGGTGTTCCTGCTCTGCGTGTACCTGTCTATCAGGCTCCAGAACGCAGAGACCAAGAAGGGCTCGGCGAGCGACGTCGTTTGGTCTACTTCCTGCGATTGGTCTCCGACTGGGTCTGTCTACTTTTCCGTGAGGAGCAACAAGCGCGAAGAAGTCGGCGACGGAAACAACGACGGCGAGCGCGAGTTGTCCTCTAGGTCTCTCGAGTACGATTTCTACCGAGACTCGTGCCCGACGGCTGAGAAGATCGTTCGAGAGATGGTTCGGAAACAGTTCCAGGTCCGACCCGATGTGGCTCCAGGTCTCATGCGTCTTGCGTTCCATGATTGCTTCATCGAGGTGATTCTTCCTTGTTCCTTCTTGTGCGCTTTCGATTTGGGGTTTTCTTTCTTATTTCTGCAATTCCTTGTAGAATTTGATTTGGGTCTTTTGATGATTTCACATATGTGTCTGGGTTTGTTTCGTCGTTACTTATTTCTGCAATTTCTGTCATTATTTGTGTGATCTCTTGTAGAATTTGATCTGGGTCTTTAACTGGTTTCACATTTCTAACTGGGTTTGTTGCATTTTCCCCAATTTTGGTTCGTCTGCACTGAACTGAGCATGATTTGAACAATTTTTTTTTTTTCCAATTATAATGTACAATTGGTGCAGGGATGTGATGCTTCTGTGTTGTTGGATGCTGCTGAAGGAATCGATTCCGAGAAGAAGGCTCAGCCCAATCTGTCTTTGAGGGGTTTTGAAGTAATCGATGATATCAAGTCTGTGCTTGAAGAAGTGTGTCCTGGAGTTGTTTCTTGCTCTGACATTGTTGTGTTAGCAGCTAGAGAAAGTGTTGTCTTGGTAAATCTCTCCCCCTCAGACAATTATGTGTATTTGTATGCATATATGTATATAAAACTGTGTATAATCTTTGATTTTGCAGGGTGGTGGACCATTCTATCCTCTCTATACTGGCAGGAGGGACAGTACACTTGCTTTCAGAGAACTTGCAAACTTAGAGCTTCCTTCACCTCATGCTGGTTTACCAGATACCCTTGCATCTTTCGCATCGAGGGGGTTCGATGAAAGAGAGACTGTCAGTCTCTTAGGTATAACTCTTTCTGTGCCTTTTATCCTAATCAGTTTTCCAGCCAGGTGATCTATGGAATTAATGTTTATTCTTTTAATCATAAGCCTAATAGTAGTTTTATTTGATACTATGTATTGCCTCTGCAACAGTTTATCTTGTGTTACTGCAATTAGAAACTTCTGGGTTTTCTGGTTACTTGTGATTTGTTGCAATCATATCCATTTGGATGTTGAGCAAATGTTAGATTTGTTAACTTTGTGACAAGAAAAATCAGTCTAATACTATTTAGCTTGCTTAACCTAGAAATCTTACTGTTTATGGAAACCACCAAACTGGGTCTGAGTTTTGTGAGCTGCATTTGTTTGTTTCCCACTATTTCTGGCCAATGAAGTTTCAGTCTAGGTTGTGTTCTGCAACAGCTTATCTTGTGTTACTGCAATTAGAGACTTCTGGGTTTTGTGGTTCGTTATGATTGGTTGCATTCAAATCCATTTGGGTGCTGGGCAAATGTCTGATTTGCTAACTTTGCGGTCCATTTGGGTGCTGAGCAAATGTCTGATTTGTTAACTTTGCGGCAAGAAAAAAGAAGTCAAATACAACGACTTATAGCTTGCTTAAGTGTGAAATCTTTCTTACTGTTTGTGGAAATAACATAATTGGGTCTTGAGTCTCGTGTTGTGAGCAGCATATGATTGACTGATATTTGCAATCAGATCCTCGAAACCATGTCAAATTGTGCTGAAATAGATAGGTTTGTTTCCCACTATTTCTGACTTATGAAGTTGCAGTCCAGTTTGTGCTCAATGAGTATTTGATTTGTGTTCTTGCTTTAGCTGGATTGTAACATGTTAGGAAATGTCTGTGAGTTCTGATTAAATGTCTTCAATCTTGTTTTAACTATGAAGGTGCTCATAGCATTGGGGTGGTCCACTGCACTTTTGTCCAGAACCGTCTCTACAACTTTGCTGGAACTAATGAGCCAGACCCATCTATGGACTCTGAATTTCGCCAAGACCTGAGATCAAGATGCAATGACAGTCACATATCATCTTCGTCCCTTCTCTATGGCTCAGCAGCAGCAACAACAACAGCAAAAACACAAGTACCATCCTTAAATGACTCAATACCTCCATCAACTGTGCCATCGCCTTCTCCTGAAAGCAGCAGCTCAAGGCCCTCCCAGTCCCCGCCCGATGAACCAGTCCTCCAGATGGACTATGAGAGAGAGGTGTCAAAATTTGGCACACTATACTACCGCAGCCTCTTGCAGGGTAAGGCCCTACTCTATGCTGATCAGCAGATGATGGCTGGTGAAGAAACTAGCACTTGGGTCAGAGCTTATGCTTCAGATGCCTCCTTGTTCCACCGCGACTTTGCCATGGCCATGATGAAGCTCTCAGATCTCAGGGTCTTGACTGGGTCTATGGGCCAGATCCGTCGCCATTGTGCAAAGGTAGCTTGATAGAAAAGGAATGAACTTTGAATTGCTTATGTACTAGTTGTGATTCTTCACAAGAATTTGATGTTTGATTCAGAAAGTGAAGTGTTGTAAAAGCTTTTTTTTTTTTTTTCAGATTACAATGAATTGTGCTGTAATGTGATCATATCCATGGATTGAAACCCAAAATTCTAGATCTTTTTATAGTATAGCATAGCATAAATAGCAATGAAGAACCATACAAGAGCACACAAAGCACACACTGAAGAGAGCTAGAACCTATATGAGCCTTTTCTCCTCTTTGAGTTGCAGAAGCTGGAACTAGAAGTGTGCTGAGGGACATTGAGCTCAGAGTACATGTCTATGAAGAAGTTGTCAACAATGTCAAGATAGACCGGACTTCTGAGGCGCGAATAGTAATGGAGAGCCTCTTCTACATCAAGTACATGTTCCAAATCTCCCTCATCCACCATGTCCAGCTCCTTCATCTTTCGGGCCAGTGCATAGCTCCCTCCACTTGTGCCTGTAGAGGATTGATCTCTTCTGTATCTCTCCTTCATCTTGTGCTTGTTCTTGGGAGGAACAATCTTCTTCTTGAGCCTTTCACTACAAGCTTCTTCAATCATTGTCTTCTCCTCCAATGACTCATTCGGGCCCTCCCATTCGTAGGGGAAGGGCTCGAGGAACTGGTCGTTCTTATGGTTTTTGCAGATGGTGAAGGGTGATTTGGGGAGCTTTTGATAGCCTTCCATGAAGAAGGAAGTGAGGTTTTGAAGGGTTTTGTGGAGGAAGTTCTTGGCCTTTCTTCTGGATTTGGTTAGGATCATTTTGTGCTTGTAATGATGTGTGTGTTTTTGATATAATCTCCTATTTGGCTCCTATTCTTCTTCTCCTTAGGAAGGTATGATATATTGCAATAATGCACATAGGACTAGTGGAGGAGACAATTGGGGGCTTCTTAAATGTTGCCTAAAGGCAAAGGCATTGAGGTAGGTCTGCTGAGGAACAGCTTTTCCTTATGTTTTAGCTTCTCATTCTCTTTTTCCTAAGGTTGAACATTATTGTTTTTCGTCTGACTTTGCTTGAAAATCCTAGAAATCGATCGGATCAGTGATAATATGTGAATTGAATGAGTAATTGAATGTTGATGTGACAAAGTCAGGACTCTTCGTACTGGACAGCCAGATTCGTCATGGAGCTGGTTTAGTTGCCGCGCTTCCCAGTTTCTGAGGTACGCTCGAGATCGGCGGTCCCTGTGTG
>JAYMSW010005344.1:0-10114 GCA_036897725.1 Erodium texanum
TTTTTTTTTTTTTTTTTTTTTTTTTTTTTTTTTTTACAGATAATAGCTACTGGAGCCTTGTTGGGGCTTATAGGGGGCACGTGTCCCCACTGAAATTTCTAAAAAATAATAATTTAGTTTTATTTAATTTCTTAATTTAGTTTTGATTAGTTAGTAATCGTGTCTCCACTAACAATTAAGTTTCTAGTTTAATTTCGTATAACTTCTTAATTACCTAATCCTGATTTCCTAATTGTACACCACTTTTTTTAAATCAATTAATTTTTTTACTATTTCAAAATTTATTAATTTTCTATTTGTTTTATATTTATTATTAGTTAACTTTACTAATTTTATTTGGTCTACAAAAGTTTATTTAAGAAATTATTTAGCCTTCTAAAATCAATTGGAGTACTTTTAGCCAATGTTGTATTCTAGCCAGTGATAAATACTAATTTTTTAAGCAATATTAATATTTTTCAATATTATTATATATTATTTATCATTAAAAAATTAGTGCCCCCACTAATCGAAAAAGCTAGCTCTGCCATTGATCGCTACCTATATGTTCAGGCCTCGGTCGAAGAAGCGTAAAGGGTCAGACAAATTCTCTAAGTGTATGAGAATGCTTCGGGTCAGATCATCAATTTCCAAAAGTTCTCTTTGTTTTTCAGCAAGAATGTCCCAAAAGTGATTAGGAGCGAGATTAGGCAGGTCATGAACATCCATGAGGAGAACTAGAGCTCTTGTTATCTGGGCCTGTCAAACATGATAGGCCGTAACAGGAGTCAAGCCCTAAATTATATTGTTGAAATCACTAGAACAGCGTGTCTTAGGATGGGAGAATAAATTCATCTCAAAAGTCAGCAAAGAAGTTCTCCTAAAACCTGTAGTGCATGTTATCCCTACATACTCAATGGGGGTGTTCTTTTTTATTTTTTTCTTTTTCTGATGCCCTTATAAAGAAACTGGAGAAATCGATGGCACGCTTTTAGTGAAGGGAGGGTGGGGCTCAGGGTAAAGGGATCCATTAGTTTGCTTGGTCCCATTTGTGCCTACACAGGGATATGGGTGGATTGGGATTCGGAGACCTTCAAGACTTTAATTTGGCAATGTTGAGCAAGCAGGGCTGGAAGCTTGTTACTAAGAGTGGAAGTATGGTAGTCTCGGTTCTTGAAGACTGATATTATTCAAACTCTTCATTTTGGGAAGCTGGTATTAGTCACAATCCTAGATTTGTTTGGCGTAGCAGTCTATCGGCTCACCCTATGCTACAAACAGAGATCCGAAGGACTTTAGTGGACGAGAATTCTGTTATGATCTAAGGAGAGCCCTGGTTATGGAGAGCGGACCCCTTCATTTCTTCAGAATCCCCGGTTTTGATAGGACAATGTGTCCAAAGTCTAATGGAGACAGACTCAAGAGCGTGGGATGTTGACATTGTGAATGATGTCCTATCCTCGGAAGATGCCTGGGTTGTTTTAGCTATTCTCCTTTGCGTTTCGGATGACCAGGATGGTTGGGCTTGGTACAGAGAATCCTCAGGCAATTTTAGTGTTAAAAGTGCTTATAGGGCCTGCCGTGTGCTATCTGAAGCGTGGAGCTCTGACTCTCAAGACTTATTATGGAGGAGACTATGGTCGGTTCAATTGCCTCAAAGGTGAACCATCTCATGTGGAGAATTTTGACCAAGTCGATCCTGACAAGAGATAACCTTCGGGATCGCCGAGTCCTCTTAGGAAGAGAGTGCCTGTTTCGCAGAGCACACCTGGAGACTCCCTTACACCTGTTTCGCTTATGTTCTTATGCCTGAGAATGTTGGGAACTTGTGAGCTCGATCCTAGAACCATTTTCGGAGTTTTTCTTTGATTGGGCAGCCCCTCTTTTACAATCTGGTAGTCGCGCTGAAATCGAACAAGTTCTGATAATGTGCGGGGCCATATGGTGGGCTAGGAACGAGCTTGTGTGGAATCAGGTTCGAGTCCCACCAAGTCAAGCTTGGAACTGCAGCAGAGCAGAGGTAGCCAAGTCCCACAATCTGCACCTAACTAACCACCAGATTTTTGGAGCATCCAACTTGATGCTTATGGTCAAGCATCTTTGAAAGGGGAGGGTGATGTTAGGAACCCAGAAAAGGAGAAACGTGCATGATAGTCCGTATAGTTATTAGTTGAGTTAATGCCCATAAATATTTGGAATTATATTTCTCTACCCCGAGTTAGTTGGTTTAGGATTCTACGTGCACTTGGATTACTTTTGCTATATAAAGAGCAAAAAGAATGGAATGAAGACATTGAATCGAGAATTATTTAGTTCAACTAAAAGGAGATCGAGGTTCTCTCTAACAAATCCCAACAAGAGATCTAGCGTTCTGTCTGATGAATGATAAAACACCCTTTCTCATAACGAGACCTAACCGAGGTTCCTATCACTATGACGCAACATCGACTGAGAGCCTCGACGTGATCGATCTTGTCGAAGATGAACTAAAGGAATGAGTCAGAGATGCGATTGAAATCTAAACGAACTGGGCTGAATTCAAACACGAATATTTATTTCCAATCCGAATTCGAATATAATTACTAACTAATTTACCGAGTCGAACAATTTTTATTTTTGAGAGGCAAGCCTTGACAAAATTTGAGTCGTTTGGACTTGTTTACTCCCTTACACCCGTATGTAAATTTTATTCTGGGCAGACTGATAAAGCTTTTTGTTTCCTCATCACCCTCATAGCTGTTGATTACTTATTACATGCCTGCCTAATCAACGGATTAAGCAAGACAGTGATGCTTCTGAAAAACACCCAGGCAAGACTTTTCTCCTAATTTTCCATTTTAGGGCTTTTTTTAAATCTCTCTGGTTTGTTCCTCTGATGAATGAAATTGTCACTACCAATACCATACCCTGTTCTTCAACTTGGATTCCAATACAAAAGAAATCAGAAACTTGTTTTGTCTTTTGATGTCATTGCTTTCTTCATATACAAATCTTTTCAAACCAAAACCTGTAATTTGAATATACAAACCTTTTACAATCACCACTCATACAATAATTTGAATAAAAAAATTGGTGTAAATTACATTTCCTCATTCACTCCCACCCATCAATCAAAAACTGGGCAAAACCAAATAAATTAACCAATCACAAAACAATACTAGTGAAAATATGTCTCCTCATTCTGATCCTACTTGTTGCAGCAGGAAAAGGAAGTCCGACCTCTGACGGAGGAGTGGCGGCGGCTCCACGTCTGATAGGCTCAGGCTCATGTCAGGCCCCAATGACCGGAACAGCTCTTCCATTAAGAATGGTATGCTGGTTTCATTATGCAATGTGATGATGTTAGTATATCTTTTTCAAGATTAATTGTTCGTTTTTGTCATGTCTATCTGGTTTGTACTTACTAAGTTATGTGTATACAAAATATATAATCATAAATAAAACGGTTACCTGGAGTCTACATCCAGCAAGAATGAGTTATTGGGCATGCTGATTGAATCTTCTGCCATCAATGCTCTCATCTTGCCAATTACCTGATAATTCAGAAATTGAGGTTAAATAACACAAATTAAGGTGATTGTCAATACTTAAGTGTTCCTAAACACTTAAACATGGGTTTAATGGGGAGCATCACTTACCTCTGGAGATAGTCCGTGGGTTCCATATTTGTCATCCCAAAACATAGTTCCAATACGATAGATTTGTGGAATGCTTAGTACCTGATACAAGTAACATGAAATGTTGCACAAGTTAGAGCTTATCTAGGCAATCTGTTTTCTTTTTTCTTTCAGAAATACTTCAAAAGTTAAATCTTAGTTTATGTTCTTTGAGAATTAAAAAGCTCTTCTTAGCTATTAGGCAAACATGACTGTTAATCTTTTTTAGAACTGTATCAGTGAATAAAATAGTAAAATAATGTGATAATTTTATTTGAAACTGTAACACTATGGTGGGTGAATTACCGGACAAAGCTCGGTTGTGATCTCATCCAAAGATTTCTGAGCTTTTTGATGCAAAACCTGCAAGAATAAAACATTAGCTTACAACTCTATATCCTAGTTGTGAAAAAGTTAATTAGCTTGACTATCCACATTACATACCAGAAATCCTACAGCCTGTCTTATGTGTTGCAGTTCCTCCCAAGATGATCCGGCAAACTGTGAAAAAAACAAAAAGAAAATAGATATTAATCACCCTTATTTATACTTTGTGAAAATTTGATAAATTAGCTTACCTGATCTGTTGCTTTGACACACCACTGTTCCAATTCCTGCAAACCGGCCTTTACATATTCCCCATTGCTAAACGAACAGCACTCGCGACGGAGCAATAAGCTGCCAAGCCAAGTGTTCAAATTTTTAAGGACGCTTTGTTTGAAAATAAATTTGATTACATTGTGCAATGTTTGATCTTTTATGTGAGTATCTGCTTACCTGTTAAAGAGCTGGACGTTTATGAACGAGAAAACCTGATTAAAGATCTTCCTTGTAAGCATAGAAGGCACCTGAGGAAGTCAGAGTAAGTACACTGTACACTGATATTAAAAAAAAAGTGTACTTGGAAGTCAAATGTGGACTATGCTTACATAGTTCTCGGACATTATACCCAAGGTATGATCTAGTTTGTTGACAATGGTTTGCCAGTGAATGCTTGATGCTTGCTGTTTTGCAACAATATTCGAGTGGATATTTTTTGATGAGCCTCTTATCGATCTGATCCTTGAAGATCTTGGTGCCTGCAGATGATAGTTAGCAGTTTATGAATAATTTCAAGTTTTGTCGATTTCTTGAGAAGGAAAATAGGCCTTCCATGAGATATTGGGTTAATTGCATATAGCTATAGTGAACTATACGTCTTTTGCACTTAGCTATCCCCAACTTTCAACTTTTACATCCAACTACCTAAATTTCCACAATGTTACACATAATTCTCTTCTTCTTCTTTTTTTGTTGTCAAAAATGACGAAAATGCCCTTGACCCCATTTTTTTTTTTTCGTGTTTTTAATAGTTTTATCTTTTAAGTGGCCTTTTTACAACTACTCAACATTTTTTTTACATCTAATCAAAATGAATGGTTTTATCTTTTAAGGAGTCTTTTTACATCTACTCGACCGTTTTCTACATTTGATCAAAATGTTTTTGGTAGTTACGAAGTCTTTTTTGAGATCAGGGTTAATGGCATTTTCGTCATTTTTTTGGGCGTAAAAGAGCCGTATGTAATTTTTTTAAAGTTTAGGCAACTGGACGTAAAAGTTTAAAGTTAGGGATGGTTAAGTACAAAAGGCGTATAGTTCATCATAGCCATCTGCAATTTTCCACAAGATATTTACCTGGATGCAGAGATTCAAAAACGGGCTAATCTCCTTCTTCAAACTATCACGTATCATCCCATATATTTTCTCAACATATGCTGTTAAATGCTGCTTGAAGAGTAATGCTGGGTACTTAGCATCTACTTTGGAGTGCTCATTTGCTTTCCCATCCATTCCACTGTATCCACTTGATATTCCCATACCCGTTGAAGAAGAGCGGAAACCCTGAGAAAATATGTTTGTACATTTAGTGTTACCATCTCCTGCATGGACTTTGATGGAGATTTAGCTTGTAGAGCTCACCTGTGCCATTCTACCAAATAGGGTAATTGGGGAGTTTCGGTTTCGATATGGTTTTGCATATGGTGCATTGCTTGCTTTGAGAGTACTTTGTAGAAGAAACAGAAGAGTTGAAGTTGTTGAGAGCCAGTATGATAGATCACTGATGTTGTCTTGATCCTTCGAGAACATAATTTGGATGAGATAAATGGATGTTAGGAATACATGCTTAATATAATTAAGCTGGTTGCAGATTACTACCTCAATAGATGATCGGATAGTGTGAATAATTCTATCGAATACGGTTGTCTTGTCTGCTTCAAAGGTTCTCCATTGAAGAAGAGCTTTATACACAATACAGGCCGCAACAGGCCTGTTCTTGTCAAATCTCTTATCTTCCACAAGACATTTGATCAGTACATCATGGTTCTCCTGTTTATAGGTGGGAAAGAAATCAATATTAAAGGTTAAACTGATTTTCTGTTTGCTGTTAATTTAATAATTTCAGTTCTGAACTACAAACCTGCTGCTTCTCTGTTAGGGATTTTTGCTTTGTGAGGATAGAGAAGACGGGTTCTGACTCCTGAAAATGGAAATGACCAATGAGAAGTTAAGTAACATATATTTGGTATGCTCTCTTCTTTAGCATGTTTTATGAATGATTGTAGCACCTTTGTTGTTTGAATCTCTTCTGTGGCTTGGTATCCATTTTCAAGACTCTGTATCATCATATAAGGTTAGAATCAAATAAAAACTAGTCTTAACCAAAAGATGCAATATGAAGTATTAAACCTTGAGTTGCGTCTCTCTCCTTTCAGGTGTGGCTATCTGCTCCACTGTTGCTTTGTTTCGAAGATATTCATTTTCTGTCTCCAATTTCGATATCTTACTCTTGAGACTGCATGGAAAAACGATTTTTTTTTATATAAAAAAAATTGTTACTATCTTGCATATTGAATTCATTACCTTTCTAGTTCTTCGGAGAGGTCTTCATTTGTTGATGCAACCAGTGCTTGTTGGCGGAGAACTTGGTTCTCGGATTCAAGGTTGGACAAGTTTAATTCTAATCTGAGAGTCATGAAGAATTGTTGGTGAAAATGACTGAATGACTATATATAGATGCTTCTTTCAAACTAGTTCAATCTTATTTATTTACCTTTCAATGGCCTCTTGAAGTTCTGTTGCTTTCAACTGGGCTTCTTCGGACTCCCTAAGCCTTGCTTCACTCTCCTTTTCAACTTTGGAGTACTTCTCCTCAAATTCTTCAAATCTGCTCTTTATTTCTTTTAGCTCAGCCTCCAATTCCTCATTTTGGCTTGTTAGCAACTCCAGCTTTGTGTTGTCAACTACAGGCACCTCTTTGATGACTGGAGGAGCTTGCTCAATAGCTAGCTTTGCTGCTTCTTTCTCTTGTATGATAGCGGCATGAGCTTCCTCTAGCTGACCTTGCATTTCCTGCAGAGCTGTTTGCAGCTTTGCAATTTCTTGCCCCTTTGCTTCTTCAAGATCAACCTATGAGAAACCACTTGGTCGTTTACAGATGAACATAAGTGGACCAACTTGATTGTTATTAATGATCTTGTAAGAGAACATACCCTCATATGCTTTTCAAGTTCTAGCCTCCATGATAGTTCTTCAACACGCTTCTCTAACTTGTCCTTTGCTTCCCTAAGTGCCCCTGCATCTCTTGCAGCCTGCACACAACATCTTTTTTAGATCTTTGCACATTTTTGGAATTTAATCTTCTCTTTTAAACATATCGGGCGCTGAAGGATAATAGCAAAACCTACCCTGGGGTTTTCAGTTTCTGAAAATCGTACCTCTCTTTTTTGATAATTGCAAAAAAGTGCCCTGAAATTTCCTTTTTGTTGCACTCTGTCTAAATTTGATTAAAAATGACGATTTTACCCCTTAAAAATAGTAAGTAAAAAACAGAAAATCTAGAATTTTCATCTCCCTTAATTTTCTTCCTCTTTGTAGTTTGTATATACAAAGAGGACGGAAGTTAAGGGAGTTGAAAATTTTGGATTTTTGTTTTTTTACTTATCTTTTAAATTTAAAAATTGAAGGTGAAAATCGTCATTTTGAACATATTTACACGAAGTGCAACAAAAAGGCAAGTTCAAGGGCATTTTTTTTGTTGCAATTACCAAACAAGAGGGCCATGATTTGCAAAATGTGAATACCTCAAGGTACTTTTTTGCAATTGTCCCCAAGTTCAAACATGTTTATTGGTAAGAAAGTAGCGAAGCTCACCAGCCTGAGCTGTTTGAGTTCCTTCCTTGCCACCTTCCCTCTCCATAGACACTGAAGAGAAAGAGTTGCCTTCTGCTTCTGCTTATAGTCGCGAACAGCTTTGAATCTTCGCCATTCAGTCTGCAAAAACAAGCAAGAATAGGATAATGAAAAATATTATTCAAGACATTGCTCACCACAAATATAATCCACCAGGAGAATTTGTACCTGGATGATTGTTGAACCTTTGGTTCTTCTTCTGTATCTGAACTCATTTCTAGCTGCCATCGCTCTCAATCCAGTTTGAATAACTAGTGCTGATGCCTGCAAGTTCGCATATGATTTCCTTGCTTTGTGTGCACGAACATGTTTCTGTATACGGATTGATGCAGCTTCTCTTCTCATATGCTCATACAGCTTACGTGCAAGTTTTCCTGCAATTAAGTGTTAGATCATCACCAATCTGGTTTTGATGGTTTAATTTGTTATTAGGGTAAGTAATGCTAACCTCTCCAAATTTTCTGCACATTAATTGTGGCCCTTCGGAGTGTGATGAACTCTTTTCTTGCTAGATATGTCTGTATTTGCCTTTGTATGCGTCTTGCAGCATTAGCCAAAATTTCAATCCTCCGAGCATCTAACTCAGCCATTTGCCCAGCTCTTAGGAACACTTTTGTCTTCCCAATCTGATGTCAAAAAGTGTTCTCATGAAACATTCATACATATGGGTCATTTAGCACAACATCCCACATTTATCTGATGTGAGACTCAGACTCACATGGAGACTTATATGTAGACCTTAAAAAATCCCCCTTCTACATTGAATCTCATTTGATCTCTCCCTTAATCCCAAACTATATTACGCAATCACTCTTGATCCCTACTTGGATCCACTAGCCCATTAGGAACTCATGGCAGGATCCCCGTTAATCTAGCCTACCTGACTCGTCAGGAATTTATGCCCTTATCTTGGCCCACCCGACCCTTGTGTTATGTGCGACGAAGGAATGGTGAACAAGAAGAAAGCCCGTGATATACAAATAGGACACCACACTTAACCCAAAAGGCTAGCCTATTAGGTCATGGGTCCCAGTGTATATCAACCATTCCTTTATCCACATTTATCTAATGGGAGACTCAGACTCACATGTGGACCTTAACGATATGCTGTATATGTTTCGAGAATGGACATACCTGATAGCCTTTCAATCCCATTCTGTCACAAATGGCACTACATGCTGCTTTCTCATCGGATCTGTATAAGAACATTAAGTATTAACTTCAGGATGCAACTGAGTTGTGGATGTAGCTTAGTAGGAGCGCACAATGCTCATAAATTTTGGATTCATACCCATCAAGAACATCAGGAGATAGCATTCCAAAACGTTCAAGGAACTCGTCAAAAGTTCGTTTTGTTGGATACCCAGCACAACTGATCCTAATTGCCTCTAGTACACCCTGCCACAATGTTCATTAGGAAACAATTAAGTTAACAAGAACACTTTATGAAGGGTGTGAATAATAGAATCAGTGAAGAAGAGAAATGATTATACTTACACCACATCTTAACTGGTTCAAGACATTGTAGTTCTCAAAGATCCCAGGCTTCAAAACTGTATTGGGCTTTACACATCTGATGTAATGTGGCTCTGTTGTGTTAAGCGTTTCCATCAGCGATTGTAGTTGTTGCTGGATGTTGAATTTCAAGCAAGGAACAAGTCAGGGACATAGGTCTTATGGAATCAAATTGAGTATCTCTGAGGAATTTGAATTTCCTCTTACCTTGAAGCGGGTACCAAGAGAAGAAAACTTGGACTGCTTTGACGTATCGGCAGGCAGTGGAGGGAATAGATTTGCAACGAAATTGCATTTCGAGTCATTTAATAATGCTTGATGTTCTGCTACAACATAATCCTTGTTTTTGTCAAGGAAATGATCTGCTTGGTATGTGACCTGTTAAGCAGAAGCTTTATGATTGGAGTGTTGCAATTTCAATATCTTTTGTTTGATTGCCAAGAATACATATAGAGTTGTTCTTACATCTCCAGCATAATGGTTGACTGTGAAGCTTGTTCGAGCAAGTTTTGGCTTGCTGAAGCGCTTATGGTTCTTATATGTCTGATACATCTTTTGTGCAAAGGTTTCATGAGTTGATCTGGGAAACATACTGCAGAAAACTTAACACACTGTTATTAAACTTTTTTTTTTTACCATTACACGTTTATTTTAAAGGATAATCTCACTCAGCTATTCTTAAGTATGCACATTTCTCAATCAACTACCCCTAAATTTAAAAAAAATTCGATAAC